>JAGGCT020000322.1:20000-23825 GCA_017654935.2 Phymorhynchus buccinoides | reverse complement strand
ACACTTTTCAAAAGCCGTGCGGTTCCGGCCCGAGCTAAACAGACAAACCTCCCCCCCCCCCCCCCCCCCCCCTCCCCCCCCCCCCCCCCCCCCCCCCCCCCCCCCCCCCCCCCCCCCCCCCCCCCCCCCCCCCCCCCCCCCCCCGGTGTTTGTGTGTGTGTCTTATGTGTAGTGTGTGTGGGGTGTGTGTGGTGCATGGGCGCAGTTTGTACAAGTGTATGCTTTTGTAAGTGTGTGCGTTTCCGTGAGAATGTGTTCTGTGTGTTTTATGAAATGTGGGGGTCGGTGTGTGTATGTCTGCGTGCAAGCCGCGTTCACTTGTTGTGCGTGCCACGTACGTGCGTGGTGTCGTGTGTGTGTGTGTGTGTGTATGTGTTCTGTGTGTGTGTGTGTGCGTGCGTGTGCGCTTTTGTGCGTGCGTGCGTGTGCAGTTGTGCGCGTGCGGCGTGCGGCGTGCGTGCGTTGTGCGTGCATGGTGTATGTCTGGAGTGTTTCATGTGATTGTACAGCGCTTTGTGCTCGCTAAAAAGTTGCTAAAGTGTCGTTGTTTATTTATTATTATATTATTATTATTATATAGATTTTTAAAAAGAACATCAAAATCAGTTGGAAAGCTGTAATAGTCAGTTGTGTGGGCGAGTGACGGCAATCAGCAAAGGACAATGGGGCTATGCAGAGGAAAAGGTCCACGGTGCGTGAAAAGTATGACTAATTATCACGTGGACCAAGTTTTTTTTTTTTTTTTTTTTACCTAACTTGAATGGACACTTTGGCGTGGCCTAGCAGTCCTCTCTTTGGTTTGTATTAATATACCAAAATTGCTAAAAACACAAAAATATGACAATGCTGATTAACTTCATATTCGCACTCCGCTCCCGCATCCCATAGGCCATCTCCTTCCAAGTAGTGTGAGATGTGTACGGGGTAGCTTTTTTTTAAATCCGAAGGACAGAAAACGTCTGGCCGGTATGTTTGGGGGCTGTCTGTCTGTCTGTAACCAAACTGTTCCTTATTCTAATGGCACCGTTTCAAGAGAAAGATAAAATACAAACCATCAATATAAACCAACAGCTCTTTTTTTGCATGTGTGTGTGTGGGGGAGGGGGACGGGGGGTATGTTGGGAGTGGTGGTGAATTTTTGAGATCAACTAAATAGATCACGAATTAAATTAACATCGAACCAAAAACATCTTACAAAAGTTAAATAAAAATATTGGAAAGGGGGCATTTAGAAGTGTTGTAGTATCACATTGAGTACCCAACACTGACACGCACATCGAAGGAATGTAAGAGATCAACAGTCATGGGCATTAAGAAAAAAATGAAAGACTGTCCAAGACAACGATTTGCAAGCGTATTCTTCTTCAAGTAATGTCGGTTATTCCAGAGTTTACAAGCAAAACAATATTGACAAATGAGCAGCCCGTTGATAATCCGGCGTTCATTTGTCAGACATGTTACCAGGAACAAGGGATGACGTGGGGTTTCTTTGGTGACACACCAAGCACACCGTCGAGCAACAAGGAAAAATCATGCTACAACAGGGTGTCGACACGATCTGATTTCGACAGAGCTGTTGTTCATTTCGGCAACACCAGCAGTGAGAGCATCTGTGGAGAAAGAAAAGGCAAATCAGTTACACACGTGACGTATTTCGTAGCCGACTTGTGGAAAAAGAGCGATTTCACACGTTGGTGACAAAAACCGTGTATCTTGGACAACGTGATAGGAACTCAAACACACGGCCAGGCACATGATATAAACGCAACTTGTTCTGCATTGGACGTTCTCCGCTGCGATGTGTCTGGCCAGTCTATGGACCGGATAACGATAAGGAACTCCCCCGAAATACAGACATCCCACTTCCCTCCCCCGCACCCCGCTCGTGTTGAATCTCATTTCTGCGGTACCGTGTGTGTCTCTATGTGTATTGTGTTTCCGTGAGTTGTGTTGTGTTGGTCGTGTTTTTGCTGTATCTTGGGTGTGATATTTCGTTATCTCGGGCAATAAGTTGGTGCTAATGGGACTGCGCATGTATGTACATGTGTGCAAGGACGCGTTCACTTGTGTGCGTGCACGTAGAGTGCGTGTTTTCTGTGTTGTGTGTGTGTGTGTGTGTGTATGTGTGTGTGTGTGCCTGTGTGGCGTGTGCGCGGTGTGCGTGCGTGGAAGCGTGTGCGTGTGCGCGTGCGTGCGTGTTTGCGTTAGCGTGCGTGTGTGCGTGCATGTTGTTGTATGTCTGTGAGTGTTTCAATGTTGCGATTGTTACAGCGCTTTGTGCTCGATAAAAAGCGCTTATAAGTGTCCGTGTTTATTATTATTATTATTATTATTATTATATAGATTTTTTTTTTTAAAGAACATCAAAATCAGATTGGAAAGCTGTAATAGTCAGCTTGTTGTGGGCGGGTGACGCAATCAGCAAGACAATGGGGCTAGGCAGAGGAACAGGTCACGGTGCTGTGAAAGTATGACTAATTATCACGTGACCACGTGAGCTAACTTGACTGACACTTTGGGCGTGGCCTAGCAGTCTTCTCTTTGGTTTTTATTAAATACATAATTGCTTAAAACACAAATATGACAATGCTGATTAACTTCATATTCGCACTCGCGCTCCCGCATCCCATATTCCATCTTCCTTCCAAGTAGTGTTGAGATGTGTACAGTAGCTTTTTTTTTAAATACGAAGGACAGACAAACGTCTGGCCGGTATTGTTTGGGGGCTGTCTGTCTGTCTGTAACAAAACTGTTCATTATTTCTATGGCACCTTTTCAGAGAGAAAGCTACAAATACAAACCTCAATATAAAACAACGTCCTCTCTCTTGTGTCATGTGGTGTGGGGGTGGGGGGGGGGGGGGGGTGTTGGGAGTGGTGGTGAA
The DNA here is from genome assembly GCA_017654935.2 of Phymorhynchus buccinoides. Classification (NCBI taxonomy): domain Eukaryota; kingdom Metazoa; phylum Mollusca; class Gastropoda; order Neogastropoda; family Raphitomidae; genus Phymorhynchus; species Phymorhynchus buccinoides. The sequence continues at coordinate 20,941 of JAGGCT020000322.1, read as the reverse complement.
TTTTTGAGATCAACTAAATAGATCACGAATTAAATTAACATCGAACCAAAAACATCTTACAAAAGTTAAATAAAAATATTGGAAAGGGGGCATTTAGAAGTGTTGTAGTATCACATTGAGTACCCAACACTGACACGCACATCGAAGGAATGTAAGAGATCAACAGTCATGGGCATTAAGAAAAAAATGAAAGACTGTCCAAGACAACGATTTGCAAGCGTATTCTTCTTCAAGTAATGTCGGTTATTCCAGAGTTTACAAGCAAAACAATATTGACAAATGAGCAGCCCGTTGATAATCCGGCGTTCATTTGTCAGACATGTTACCAGGAACAAGGGATGACGTGGGGTTTCTTTGGTGACAACAGCACGTGAGCAAAAGGACAAATCAGGTACACCATGTGTTCGATTTTGAAGAGCGTTTTCATTGGCAACACCAGCGTGAGAACATTGGGAAAAAACAAAACAGTTACACCACGTGTTCGTTCGATTTTGAAGAGCGTTTTCGTTGGTGACAACTACTTGGGTGAACCCAACACGGCGGCACTGATATCACGAACTTGTTCTCCATTGGTCTCCGCTGCTATTTGGCAGTCATGGACGGAAACGACAGACCGACATACAGACACTCCCCCCCCCCCCCCGCGTACTCCCCCCCATCCCCCCCCCCCCCAACCCTGTTTGTGTGTGTGTCTCTATGTTGTTTGTGTGTGTGTTTGTGTGTGTGTGTGCATGGGCGCATGTTTGTACAAGTGTATGCTTGTGTAAGTGTGTGCGTTTCAGTGAGAATGTGTTTCTGTGTGTTTTATGAAATGTGTGTGGGTCTGTGTGTGTATGTCTGTGTGCAAGGACGCGTTCACTTGTGTGCGTGCACGTACGTGCGTGTGTGTCGTGTGTGTGTGTGTGTGTGTGTGTGTGTGTGTGTGTGTGCGTGTGCGTGTG
>JAGGCT020000322.1:0-10000 GCA_017654935.2 Phymorhynchus buccinoides | reverse complement strand
TGTCTGTCTGTGTGTCTTTCTGTCTGTCTTTGTGTCTTCCTATCTGTGTGTGTGTCTTCTGTGTGAATTCGAGTAATCCATTCCACTAGCTCAACACGACCTTGGCTTACTGGCTTACTGGGCAATGTGTGGAGATTCCTTTACCTATATGGTACTCAAAAAACGAACGAGTGAGAGAGAGAGAGAGAGAGAGAGAGAGAGAGAGAGAGAGAGAGAGAGGGGGGGGGGGGGGGGGGGGGGGTCGGGCATAATTTTACCTGGAAGGCTGATGCAATCAAAATCTAGCGAAGTAAAAGCGGCGGAGTTGAAACGTCGTGTCTGGTTACGTGGAGGCCCTCTCACACGCGATCGCACGCACGCACACACACACTGAACACACACACACACACACACACACACACACACACACACACACACACACTGACACACACACACACACACACACACACACACACCACACACACACACACACACACACACACACACACATATATATACAAACATACATACATGCATACATACATAAATACATACATACCATACATACATACGCACAACATACGCACTAACACGAACATATACACAAGTATGCGCGTACACGTGCACGCACAATCAGACACACTCACGTGCTAACATACATGAACAAATATGTACGCAAGCATACACACAAACACGCACGCGCGAGATAGAGCGCATGGACATGTACATATTCACAAATACGCGTGCAGACAAACACGCGCGCGTGTGAGCGCACATACACAGACACGTGCGCGCGCACACACGTATGCACACACATATACATAATAATGAAAGCACACCCATACACACATAAACACATAGGCTACGTGTGCAAACGTGCAGCAAACACTGGCAGGCAAACAGACACTATGACAACGCAAACGATCGCACATACAACCCCTGTACACAGGCACGCACGCGCACGCACATACACTCACAAAACTCCACACATACGAGCGCGCACAGGGGGGAGGGGGGGGGGGGGGGGGGGAGAGAAGAATTCGTCAGCTGTCATCTCTCTTAAGGGCCAGCCACACGTCAGCAAAAATCGTACGACTGTACGATACGATTCTATCACGCGATCTCGAAGCGCGAGTTGCGTTTGTTCTCGGAGACCACGTGGTCGAATCGTATCGTACAGTCGTACGAGTTTAGTGGACGTGTGGCTGGCCGTTGATGACCTTACAATGACGACAAAACAGCAAAACACAGAGAGAGAGAGAGAGGAGAGAGAGAGAGAGAGAGAGAGAGAGAGAGAGAGAGAGAGAGAGAGAGAGAGAGAGAGAGAGAGAGAGAGAGAGAGAGAGAGAGAGAGAGAGAGAGAGAGAGAGAGAGAGAGTCGAAACTCAAAAGTGTATAAGTTGAACTTAAGACGTGATTGAGGCATCGATACATTGCATCAATGCCTGTTCACCCACAAGTTCGACATATAGGCTACAAATCAAGTGATCCCGTTATCAACTTGACAATTATGCACACAAGAAGGATACATAATAATGCAATTAAAAATACATTCACTGACCAGAGTTCTGCTCCACCCAGACTGTGATGAAAACGCACGGCGTTAGCATCATCATCATTCCGCACACTAGTGTTCGACAAGAAATTGGCATTTTTTTTTAGCGAAAAAGGGCCTTTGTGTGATCTCTACGACGTTAGTCTGTGAACCTGAAAGACATTTGGATTTAACGTCCTGTTGGCGGTGATGAGATTAGCGTCCAATCGGTCAGAGACCCTTATGGACGGTACGTCCTCTTGGCGGCTCCCAAAGGCACATACGGGATATCATCCGTGAACCTCTACCCGTCCGTCTCCTTTTATGATTGCTTCAGAAGTTCAGTTCCCCTGAACTCATCTCATTTCCGACCAGGTTGCAGTTGAGTATAAATAATCACATGATCTGATACCGATCTGTGATTGGCTCCTTGGCTGTGTTTTGCATTCACCTTTACGAGTGCGTATGCACTCGTAAAAGGTGACTTTACGAGTGCGTGTTTTGGCTGAAAAACAGAAGCAGAGCCAAAAAGGGCGTCGCCGAGCGGCGGATATGTCCTTTGCCTGTTACGCCAAGTACCTCCGCTGCCCCTCACATCCTAGCCCCACCTGTAACTGCAAACATCTTGCAATCTTTGGGTAATACACTTAAATACCATTGACTGGGGTGCACATCCTTTACGGGGGTGTACACCCTTAAACACTGGGGTGCACACCCTTAACACAGAGACATGTCTGCCGCTCAGTGACATTTAATCCCCACGTGCCACATTTTGTGCTGCAATGTCTTCTAATCTTAGTATTACACCTCCTCCTTTAACAGGGTGCACATCCTTAATCAGTGGGGTGTGCACCCTTAACATGGAGACATGTCAGCCACTTGGCGACATTTAATGTTTTCTTCTCTTAGTATTACACCCCCTCCTTTACCAGGGTGCACACCCTTAACACACAGACATGTCTGCAGCTCGGCGACATTCAATGTCTTGTTCTCTTAGTATTACACCCCGTCTTTTACCAGGCTGCACACCCTTAATCAGTGGAGTGTACACCCTTAGCACGCAGACATGCCTGCCGCTTTTTTGGCAATATTAAACACCATGTGAAATAATTTGTGCTGCAATGTCTTCATGTCTTAGTATTACACCCCCACTCAAAATTTGGAGTGATTCAATGCAGTATTTCACGAGATATAAGAGGGTGAAGAAAAACGGGCAAATGTCTGCGGCTCGACGACATTGTGTTCCCGGGGCATCGTTTATGTACCAAGGTATTGTACGCTAAGCATTACACCCTCACACAAAATTTGAAGGGACTCTATTTTCTAGTTCACGAGATACAGCTCAGATAAGAAATATATAGTGCAAGGAAGGAAGTATCTGTTTTCAAGGTCAGCACGCCAATAATTCATGCTTGGGTGAGTTTTACGCTAGGGGATACGCTAGGGGATACACAACTACACACAATCGGAAGCGCTTTTGAGAAGTAAAAATGTGGAAAATATGGCTTTTTTTTAAGCCCAATTTTTTTACCCCTACCACTTTCAAGGCCTACCGATCTCCCTGACCTTGACCTTGATTTGCATGCCACCATTAGAATCGCCATAAGCCAATGCACCTACATGCCAAGTTTAAAGACTCGTAAGTCCAACGGTGTAGAAGCTATGGCCCCTTAAAAGTTTCGGTGTTCAAGGTCATGTGCCAAGGTCAAGGTCACGACGGCGATAATTTATGCGCGGATGCCTTTCTCTCTTGGTGACACACCACCACACAAAATGTGAAGCGATTTTGTCAAGCGGTTCGGGAGATATTCTTGGGACAGAGAGAAGAAAAAGAAGGGTTACAAACCGAGACAACCTTAGATTCCTTTATTCGTAGATCAGCAAAGGATCAGCAAAGGACAATGAACCTCAGCTGGTTGTAACCGCAGCCACAGTCCCTATACTAGACACGGAAATGACGTGTTCAAAATAGGTAAAGATATTTCGACAAAATGTGAAGGCCGACTGCGTGGGTGAGTGGGTGGGTTCGGTAGAGTATTATATTATCGGTGGTCGCATAGCGATTAGCAACGGTTGGTGTGTGTGTGTGTAGTGGTGGTGGTGGTGGTGGTGGTGGTGGTTGGTGGTGGTGGTGGTGGTGGTGTGTGTGTGTGTGTGTGTGTGTGTGTGTGTGTGTGTGTGTGTGTGTGTGTGTGTGATGGGTACGACTAAACAGGAAATACATTAAAAGGGAAACATGTAATTCAACCCCAGCTTATTCCCCATTGCATCCTTTACGTACAAGTTATTGGGGGGAGGGGAGGGGGCGGTGGGCAGTCCCCCTCCCCCCCAACCCACCCCCACAAGAGCCTCTTCATTGTCAAGGCCTCGGGAGTTAGTTTGGCGGGAAAGATCGTCGACGTACCTGTCAGGGGCCTCAGGACACGCTCGAGGCTTGCATGCGCATGCGTTACTCTAAATTTTGTTAAATTGCCTGTTTCATGAGACTGGCAAGATTTTGCGTACTTCGTGAAACAGGTAGTCATTTTGCCTGCTTCATGAAACAATCAAAGCCGTTGTGCGTGCAAGCGCACGCGCGCAGTGCGTATGTGTGTACATGCGTGCGCGCTGGTGTACGCGTGGGTGAGTGTGTGTGCGCGGGGGCGTGTGTGATATTTTTCATTCCATTGTGAAAGATTTTCTCTTCTCATTTTACTTATCAAAGTATGCACCAAAGAGACGAGAGTAGTACCGAGTGGTTACCGCTACACCTATCACGTAAAACACCATATTTCATTCTCAAGAGAGTAGTAGGCCTGCCGTGAAATCCTCTGTCTCTCTTTCTCTCTCTCTCTGTCTCTCTTTCTACCTTTTTCTCTCGCGCTCTTCGTGTGTGCTCGCGCGTGCGCATGTGCGTGTGTATGTGTATGACTGTGATCACTCTATGGAAGAAAGGAAGGAAGGGAGGAATAAGAGCAGAGAGACAGAGACGGAGGGGTGGGTGGGGATATTTTGCCATTGTAATATAAAAACACTGAGAAGAGAGAGAGAGAGAGAGAGAGAGAGAGAGAGAGAGAGAGAGAGAGAGAGAGAGAGAGAGAGAGAGGGAGAGAGAGAGAGAGAGAGAGAGAGAGAGAGAGAGAGAGAGAGAGAGAGAGAGAGAGAGAGAGAGAGAGAGAGAGAAAGAGAGAGAGAGAGAGAGAGAGAGAGAGAGAGAGAGAGAGAGAGAGAGAGAGAGAGAGAGGAGAGAGAAGAGAGATGAGAGAGAGATAGAGAGAGAGAGAGAGAGAGAGAGAGAGAGAGAGAGAGAGAGAGAGAGAGAGAGAGAGAGAGAGAGAGAGAGAGAGAGAGAGAGAGAGAGAGAGAGAGAGAGAGAGAGAGAGAGAGAGAGAGAAGAGAGAGAAGAGAGAGAGAGAGAGAGAGAGAGAGAGAGAGAGAAAGAGAGAGCAGAAAGAGATGCAGACAGCGACAGACAGTGATGAGAGAGAGAGAGAGAGAGAGAGGAGAGAGAGAGAGAGACAGAGAGAGAGAGAGAGAGAGAGAGAGAGAGAGAAGAGATGCAGAGAGAGAGGCGGACAGCGACAGACAGTGATGAGAGAGAGAGAGAGAGAGAGAGAGAGAGAGAGAGAGAGAGAGAGAGAGAGAGAGAGAGAGAGAGAGAGAGAGAGAGAGAGAGAGAGGGAGAGAGAGAGAGAGAGAATACGAATACGAATGTTTTAATGAGGGTAAACGGATAAGCTCAAGCTTCTTTACACCATGCCCTCGAGGGGAAAAAGAAAAGCCAAATAACAAGAAAAGGAAAACAAAAAGAAAGTAAAAAAATGCATAACAAGAATAGAAAATAACAACAGGCATGTTCACAGTAAATTGAAGAACATGCGAAAACAAATTCAAGCTCAAACGAAGAGCTCGTTCACGTACTCGCACACACACAAAACATACAACATATATAATAAACACACTTTTGCAATACACATTGGAATTCTATTTCATTATCTGGAAACATACTTCATTAAGTAAAAAAATGATTGCTTTTTTAAATGTCAATTAAGGATACATCTGAATAATCAAATAAACATAAATATTCACCCATCATCTGATGAAACTGAGCAATTGATTTAAAACATTCTCATCCAGAAAAGGTCTTCTGAAAATTCACCGGGACATGTTCAATGGAAAGGGATATTTATTTTTGCAAAGAAATAAAATCAATCAATGCAATAAAAATAAAATGAAAAAAAAACAAATGTCTGTCTCGACCATCCAATCATATTCAAATTAAGTATATCAGATTCCTACACTTATATCCTAATACAATATTCAAGACATTCCATTAAGAAGTAATGTTCTGTCTACGTTCTTCTTGTATTTGCTTTTCCTTAGTTCTAATATTCAGAGCTTCTGCAATATATTTAGCTAGGGATTTTATAGATTCATCATCATAGTCCATTCTCAAAACTCCAACTAAATCCAAATATACAGCAACACTTTTTTTCAAAAATGTTACACTTCTTTCTAATCACATCATATCTTTTACAACTAAATAAAAAGTGTATATCATCTTCTTTATGAAAACCACATTGGGAGCAATTAAAGATATATCATCATCATGAAACCATTGTTTGTGTGCATTCAAGCCTATAGTTCTAGACCTAAGCCTGGCCAGACATATTCTATGCCACCTATTGTTTACAACCGTTATATATTTCTCAGTTTCAAACACATCTTTAAAACTATAATACCAGTTATATCTGTCTGAACTTGCAATTTTAGAGTGCCAATTTTGCTGATAGGAAGCAATAATGCTGTCTTTAAATTCCATGATAAATCCCTCCTCACTTCCCACACCCTGACATTGCCATACAATTCCAAACCCATTAGTAGTTAAAAATATTTTTCACACAATATACCCAATTTTCTTTTCTTTTCTCATGTTCGTTCACTAGCATTTGATACGCCTGTCTACTAAGTATGGATATAGGTAGTTTTAACAACTTGAGCCAGTATTTTATACATTTAACATAGGTTCTAACATACAGAGGGTACCTTCCTGTTTCTCCATATACTACTGTGTTTGAACTGTGCAATGGGACATTTAAGAAGCTTTTTATAGCAAATGTATGTACCTTTTCCAAATCATTATTAGAGAGAGAGAGAGAGAGATAGAGAGAGAGAGAGAGAGAGAGAGAGAGAGAGAGAGACAGACAGAGGAAGACAGAGACAGAGAGAGACAGACAGAGGGAGAGAGACAGAGACAAAGACTGTCTTTTTGAGCTGACTTGCGTGCGTGTGCATGCGTGTGCGCGCACGTACGTATGTGCGTGTGTGTGTGTGTGTGTGTGTGTGTGTGTGTGTGTGTGTGTGTGTGTGTGTGTGCATGTGTGTGCATGTGTGTGCGTGTGCGGGCGTAAGGCCCCCACGCACCCAGACACGGCTTTTCACTCATTAACCAAGTTCGGGTTTTCCCGAAGGAAAAGTGGAGGCCGGTTTTCAGTCCAACTTGGCGGGTCTTTAATGAATGAAAAGCCGTATAAAGCCCGATCGGTGGCGCGGCTCTGAGAGTGACGCGCTCTCCGGGTGGGAGAATTTTCAGCTCAGTGTCTGGGTGCGTGGGGGCGTTACACTCGCACACACACACACACATACGCACGCAAGTCAGCTCAAAAAGACACTCTCTCTCACTCTCTCTCTCTCTCTCTCTCTCTCTCTCTCTCTCTCTCTCTCTCTCTCTCTGCAAGCACGTGTGAAGGAGAAGTTGGAGACTCTTCGAGGGCTCATCGTTTTCTACTTGGGATGACGGCCACTGTGTGCAACACTCACTGGGTTAAACCGTCGCCGATGGCGGAACTATAGGCCTACTATACTCTATTCACCATGGCGACGGTTAAACGGGTGCTGTTCCACTGCTGCTCCTGTTAACTGTCTCGTGAAAATGACTGTCGTGAAAAGAAAAGAAAACGAAAGAAGAAAGAAAGAGATATTTTTTTGCCATGGTTTACATGTCGGACTGTTACGCGCTATCAATATTGTTACCAGTCGCGAAGCGAGACTGGTATTGTTTTCACTTTGTCCGTCCGTCCGTCCGTCCGTCCCTGTTCAAATGTGTCTGTTTGTCTGTTTGTCTGTGACAGCAATAACTCGAGAACGCTTGGATATATCAACATGAAAATTTACAGGTGGATACTAGGAGTCAAAAGCTCGGACAAGTTCGAATTTGGGCAAAATCGGGTTAGCGGTTAAGGGTTTGGGTTAAGATTAGGGTTAGGGTTAGGGTTAGGGGTGCAAGCGTGTGTCGCGACTGGGTCAGTTTACGCAAGTATTCTAGTTTTCATTGTTTATATATTTATCGTTTACCATGCCGATTTGTGATGGAGCTCACGCTTTATAGCAATAAACCTCATTGAGTCATTGAGTCTCTCTCTCTCTCTCTCTCTCTCTCTCTCTCTCTCTCTCTCTCTCTCTCTCTCTCTCTCTCTCTCTCTCTCTCTCTCTCTCTCTCTCTCTCTCTCTCTCTCTCAGGCTCTTTCTCATGAACATATACGTGCGCGTATGCGGTCACACACGTAACTACGTGGGCGCGCGCACAGAGAGAGACAAAAAGAGAGACAGAAACAGAGACGTAGAGTCCAAGAACACACACACGCTCGCACGTACACGCACACTGACCAGAGTGTTGTTCCATCCAGACTATGATGCAGACACACACAGTCAGCACCAGCATCATCCCGTACATTGCTGTGTGACCAACACTTAGCATGTTTTGTCACAACTAAAAAGTGTCCACGATGCACGTCTGTCTACCTACCCTATTACGTAGCAGAGTGTCCCCCAAACACATTTTAAAGACCACGTGACGCGTCACGGTTACGTCCCTTGGTTGTTTCTGGGTCGCTGTGACCCGCAATCGAATTACCCATATTCAATTTGAGGCTGCTCTTTAAACTGATTGTGGTTTTCAATTTGGGGGTACTTTATATGGGACTCTGACTTGGTCAAAACAAGATTTATTTCAAGTTATAAGAGAAAAAACACGCGAATCCCGTGATTTTGACACGTGATTGGGGGGCTCTTTAATACCTCCCCTACTCCAAACCATCCTCTACCCTCCCACCCCACCCCACGTCTATGTTACCTACACCTACATCCTCACCTCGCCTCGTCGTCGTCATATTTTGGCTCAACTAATAACTTGTTCCTACTATGTAGGCTACTATGTAGGCTAGTAGATTGTCCCCCCAACCACATAGCGATGTCTGATTCGCAGAGAGAAAGACGAGACAAGAGAGAGAGAGAGAGGGCGAGAGAGAGAGCGGGAGAGAGAGAGGCGCGAGAGAGAGAGAGATTGAGAGAGAGAGAGAGAGAGAGAGAGACTAGAGAGACTAGAGAGATGGAGAGAGACGAGAGAGAGAGAGAGGAGAGAGAGAGAGAGAGAGAAGAGAGAGAGAGAGAAGAATAGTCTAACTGACAACAATAAAAAGGTGTTTAAGCCACAGAGAGAGAGAGAGAGAGAGAGAGAGAGAGAGAGAGAGGGAGGGTGAGAGAAGAGAGGGTGGGAGAGAGAGAGAGAGAGAGAGGAGAGAGGAGGAGAGAGAGAGAGAGAGAGACTTGTAAAAAGACTAGAAAGATTTAACTTTATTTTTCAAGGATAAAGACTTTAGGCAACACCTAGTCAGAGAGAGAGACAGAGAGAGACAGAGAGAGAGAGAGAGAGAGAGAGAGAGAGAGAGAGGAGAGAGAGAGAGAGAGAGAGAGTACGTTGTGTGTGTTTTTCAGCCGCGCTGCGCTAACGACCCCGTTGTTCTCGTTCCTGGTTCCTGTTCCCTATGGGAGCCACACCGTTCCACCTTTCAGAGGCGGGGGCGGAGCTAAAGGCCCGGCTTAACCCTTTCACTGCCAGCCATATTTCAGCCACAAAATGTCCATTAAATTTACCTGGGTAGAGAACAAAGTCCATCTGCAGTATTGTTGATTCTTCTGTGACATATATAAAATTTAAGTCATAAAAAATACATAGCCCAAATTTTGAAGCGATTTTGTTCAGTAGTTCACGAGATACAGCTGAACTTTTATGCAAACTTCCTTGCACCATGGTACACCACCACACAAAATTTGAAGCGATTCTGTTCACTAGTTCACGAAAATAAAGCTGGGGGGAAATTACATAGCCCAAAGAAGGAACTTTCGGTGTTCAAGGTCAAACTTCAAGGTCAAGGTCAGCACGGTGTTGATTAACGAAAGGAAGCTTCCTGTTCAAGCTGTCAACCCCTCTGCCAATTTAATCAAAATCCAAACAGAAGTTTTTAAGATAATCGATACACAGACACACACACACACACACAGAAACTGATCGCAATACCTCGGCCTCTGGCCGGGTAAAAAAACAATTGAGATGGTTAGTTTTCTTGTCTGTGCTATGAGACCATATTATGGTTTCCCCCACCCCCTTTATCAGCATCATTTTCCGCCCCTGAACACAACAGCCACAGAGTGTTCCGAAACTCCCCCCCC
>JAGGCT020003228.1:0-14819 GCA_017654935.2 Phymorhynchus buccinoides | reverse complement strand
ACTCCTCCTCCTTCTCCCCTACCCGCTCTCCCCTCCCCTCCCTCTTTCCGAGCGCTTATCCCCCCCCCCCCCCGCTCCCTCTTCGTCGACACCCGTTCTTCTTATTTTTCCGCGACTCTTACTACTTGTGTTCTATCGACAAGAAGCATCCCGACCCATGCAACCAAAGTCTCCCCCAATTCACATGCTGCTAACTAATCAAGATCTCTGGTAGTGAGTAACGAAATCAAAATAATGTCCCTTACACAATCGAGGTAAATACATCGATGGATTTCATTTGTCAACAATACTCGTAAAAGATTCCATAGTTGTAGTAGCTGGGCTAAAACCCAGACCTCCTACTTCTAAAACCACGTTTGACAATCAACTATATTAATTATTTTCTGTAAAATATCGACCTACTTTATCTCTAATTATTGATTCTAAAACTTTTGCAAGCAATATAGTTAACTTACTAGTCTGTAATTTCTGGTCTGACTTACATCTTTTTTTTATATATAGCTATCACCTCGTTTTCCGATCATCAGCGGATTTCTCCACATTCCATACTTTAGTTAATAATTAGTCACTATTTTTTGCTTACCTCACAAGCTATTCTTTAGACAGAAGAAGAAAGGTTAAAGAGTATACTTATTTTAAGGATATACGCGATACTTGTTTGTAAATGAGACCCCCACTTTATGTGTGGACTAAAAATATAGTAAAGAAATTAAATAAAATGATCGGAGTTTGCGGGTTAAAATTTTGGGGATGCCGAATACTAAGGTGCGGGCATGTATGTCACATAAATACGAAAATTGCCTGCTTGTGTCTGTTGGGGAATTACTCTCCCTTACCATCCTATATGTACATTGTGGACATAGCCAGTATCAGCCTGTAACCATGAAGAGATGTAAAACCAGAAGGATACTAAAAGCAAGCGTACAATAGCTATCAGCGGATTTTACATTGCACTTGAATAAAAAAAGGGTCCCAAAAAAAAAAGGAAGGGGGGGGGGGGGGGGAAAAAAAAAACGGGGAAAAGGGGGAACAAACGGAACATATTCCGTTTACCACCCCACCCCCTCCGCCTCATGACATGTATATTAATCAGGAGTTTTTGTTTCTATGTGCTCAATGCAATGATGAGACAAGTACATAAATAAACAGCAAATTGTCACAAATTCGGACGTTACGAATGTAGTCATGACATCTTATATTTTATGAAAAATACATCAATAATGGAGAAGGTCAATGAAAAATGTCCAGTGCTTACTTGTCTTTCCTTATAAGAAAAAGACATCATTGAATAATGCATATATAATCCCCCTCTTTACCTTCATCTTGTATCCTATCGCTCCCTGTCTAAACACAATGCAAATATATACATATACCCAGAAGAAAATGACCTACGGACAGAAAAACATAAGGCGTTAATCACACACCTACCCCGTTCTGTTTTTCCTCTGACAATAACTGAGTGTCCTGTATAGACTGATCAAGTCCCAATACACGTGATGTTCACACCACCAATAATGGTCACCTTGTAAGGTCCAGGGTCAACAGGGACTTGAGTGTCCGGTACAGGACAGGAGCATACCCATTACACTTTGGTTCACACCACATCATGCGGCATCTTGTTGGTCAGGGTCAAACAGGCTGCACTCTTCTTCACTTCTCCACTGAACACCACTTCTGTGCGAGTTCACTAATACAGTTATCATGGCAAGTATCGCATTGGAAACTAGAAGCAAAAGATATGCCACGTGATTAACGGGATATTTTTGCACGTGTTGTGGAGTGTGTATGGTAGTGCGTGCGTGTGTGCGTCGAGGTGCGTGCGTGCGTTGCGGTTGCGGCGTGCTGCGAGTGGTGTGTGTGTGTGCGGTAGGCGGGCGCGCATTTATGGTATGTGTGTCACGCACTGCTGTGGAGACAAATGGTATTTGGGGTGTGTGTCGAAAGAGTCAATTTTCATCAAAGTCTTTCAATAGTCTGACTAGTGTACTGTCAGTGAGTATTTAGTCGCCCATGCTGCTTATCAAGCGCCTCGAACCTCCATCCCTCCTTCTTCTTGGTTCCTTCCTTATGTATGTCGTGCGAGTGTGTGTGTGTGTGTGTGGGTTATGGGTGGTGTGTTGTGTGTGTGCACGCGTGCGCGCGTGCAGTGTGTTTGTTGTTCGTCGTAGTCGCGCATGCGCGTGCCGTGTGTGGAGCCACACATTTACAAGTTTTTGTTCGGTGATGACCTTAGGGTGTATGTGACTGGCCTGTGTGCTTAATTTGCGAGGCTTGTGCTTGTGGCCATGTAGAAGAGAAACATCAGCGGTTGAATCGCAAAATAAGTGAAAGAAAGACAGTAAGAAATACAATAAAAAAAGACTGTGTGTGTGTGCGTGCTTGCGTGTGAGTGCGTGTGTGCTTGCATCCGCACGTGTGTGTGGTGCGTGCGCGCGCGTTAATTGTGTGCGTCGTGTTCACGAAACACGGTCACCACCTACCTGCATACTAGTAGATACATAGACAGGAAGCACATAACAACATGATCTCTTGACGTATATGGGTTTTTTGTGCATACCAGGAATCGGAAACATAGATGCTCGAATGGCAACTATAAAGATAATGCCAAAAGATTCAAAGAAAAGAGTTATCGTAAATGTACTGAACTGATTAGCGAAATCTGTGGAGATTGTATAACATGAAAAGAAAGTTATGAAGATTCAATGGAATAAGATACCTGACAAAAGAGCAAAAAATGACATGCGAAAATTAAATATACGTAAATTAAATATACGTCATTTCACTTGGAAAAAACCCACAAATTGGTGGGCAGATTTGAAAGGTTTCTGAATACATTTGCTCTGTAAAATATAATCACATTTATTTACTTCGTTTTTAGAAATATCCTTGGTATCATGACACAACAAATAACAATAAAACAATTTTGAGTAATGCCATCAAAGCAAGCAAATGTCAGAAGAAGCCTGTGTTCTCACAATGATATCGATCAGAACATTTGCCTTCTGTTTTGTTGTTCCTTTTCATAGTTCAGCCATGCAAAATATAAAGGTGTTTGGGTTTTTGGTTTGGAGAAGATACTTTTATGGGTTACTATAAAGGTATAAAGTTTCCTTTTTTCCTTTCATTGTTGACAAAGCAATTCGTATTCGGTTTCTTGCACTTCTCTTAAGACTCATTCATGTACAAAACACAAACACACAACAATAAGCGCTCGGCACACACGGTACACACACATCGACCACACCAAAACGCGAGCAGTAATGAAATAATGAACCAACGAACATGATTCCATAAAATATTATAGCTTTTATTCATAACGCCATTCTTTTAACAAAAAAAGATTACGTTCATGCATTAACCATTGTGGTTCATAAAATCATTACTCTTGTTCATAAAACTAATTGTTCGTGTATAAGAATTGCTTGTTCATTTTTATTGAAGGTAGCTCATTTTCATAAAGCATTTATTAATTGTTTAAGAAGGACGTGCACTAAACATCATCAAAAGACTATGTTTGAGTCATAAAACATTCTGTCTTGTCATGAAAAAAATCTGCTGCTTAAAAAGTACCATTGTAGCTTAAACAGACGTGCATTGTTCGCCTAACTAAAATGGTAGGTTTGTCAAAAAATGTCATTGTCAGCTCGGAATTAAACATTTGGCTTAATAAATCATTCATTGGTCGTTGCAAATATTGTTTTAAAAAACAATACCATTGTTTAGCTTTATCAAACATGCGTTCCTTTTAATCAAGGAAAATCATACAAATATCTTTAATGCTAATACAATTAGTATTGTTTAGAAAGCATGTGCTCAAATTTGAGAAAATTCAGCAATTAAATAAAGTAAAGTTATGGATTTCAGTTAGTGTTCTCTTCAACAGGTTCAATAATGTGGGAAAATGTGAATGAATCTCCCTAAAGAATAGTCACTTTAACCCTCCTCCTATTTGCTTTTCTTAAGCAATCGTTCGATGTGGTTCGTCACGACAACTGTGCGAACCTAAAACATCATCACAAGTTGACTCTGGTCAGGTTTCTCTTATGTGGAAGTTCGAGTAGTGTGGCTGTTCCCAGTGGGGGATGACTGCCAGAAGCGCTTGGTGACAAAACTCGTCAATGATAGGGCTGTTGCTTTGTGGGTTTCTAGTGAGCGTTAAGTGCTGTAGAACAGGAACCGTTTAAGGGCACATGCTGCACGGAAAGGGTTTGTATCCTGTTGGAGACGAATATGATCATTCAAAGAAGTATGGATTCTGAAGAGCTGTGACATGTTCTACATTTTATTATTTTCGTCCTTTTAGTGTTCACATAGTGATATAAACGTTCTCTTCAGTATGTGCGGCTTGGTGCCATCAGACCAGTCATCCTCAATGGCTCTGACGTTGTTGGAAGAAGACTCCATGCAGTGCGGATCAGCTTGGATCACATTATTGTCTTCTTCCATACCACCTTGCAAAAAACCACGTCTGATTAATGCGTACAAATCACCGTGTTAGACGTTGTACGAACTGTGCGACTCATTGTTGTAACTTCTGAACAATTTGCAGTCCTTGTCAACACCAAAGCTCTAAAAGTCATCAGTTGAGTAGACGTTTTTGTTGGAATGAACTATGAGAGTCAGCGTGTCACTTACTGCATGTGCTTGTCAACACAAAGTTCTCCAAGTCATCAGTTGGGTATAAGTTTTTTGTTGAAGAAACCGAGACACGATTATTGACCAGGATTGTTGGAAACCAAAGGATGTATTTTCTGAAGTCCGTTTGTGATTCAATGTGTCCGTCTGTCTTTTTCTTGAAGACCGACGCTGCAATTGTCTTCGATCCGTGAACACGAAGAGAGTCCTGTGGCAGATTGGTTCATCCAGAGGGGGTCAACGGTCATTTGACGCAACTCTGTTTTTCAACAGCGGTAGAATATCCCCGTACGAACGGATAGCTATCTGTGTGAAAATGGCGTTTAATACCGAAGTAACTGAGGTATGGAATATCGTTTCCCTGTGTGAAGGAGTCAATGTTGATTTTCATGAGTCCGGATATAGTTTCCCTGTGTGACATAGTGTTAATGTCGTTCTATTGAAAGTCTGGAATATCGGTTTTCCAGTTGTGATATATGTAATGCGTTTTAATTAAGGTCTGGAGTATCGTTTTCCATTGTGACATAATGTTAACGCCGTTCTCATTAAGGTATGGGTATCGTTTCTAGTTGTGGACTAAGTGAAGCGTCTATAAAGATCTGGAGTATTGTTTTTCGTTCTTTTTCAGTCCAATGCTTACCGTCTCTAATGGGCGTTCAGTCCAACAGTGTGAAGCTTTGCGTCGTCTCTTCACTGACGATGTGTTCATGGTGACTTTACATTGTGTAGCAAGGGCGATCCCACTAGGACACACACTTCACTCAGAGCGTTTTGCTCCAGGTGGATGTGGTTTGGGTTTAGGTGTGTACTCTGTAAGCTGTCTTTCCGATTAAGGCACTGGAAACTGGATGCTACATCTGAAACGTTTTGTGCTCAGCTTGTGGTTTATCATGTGTCTTTTCAAAATGGCTTGCTGTATGGAAGAGTAAGATACACTCCTGTACACGATACGGCTTTTTTCTCACTGTGTGGGTTTCTCATGTGAATTTCAAATCGGCATGATTGAGTGGCAGAGTGCTACACTCTGCACACGAATACGGCTTTTCTCTCTGTTGTTCTCGATGTGAACTTTCAATTGCTTCCCTTGAGTGATAGAGTAGCTACACTCTGCCACGATATGGCTTTTTCGTCTCCGTGTGGGTTTGTATGTGTCTTTTTAAATCACTGGAAAACTGAAAGGCTTGCCACATGTTTGACACAAATGGTTTTTTTTATTTCGTGAGACTGGACTGCTGAACGTCACTCTGATGAAGGACTGGTCAGATGTTGTGGATTACATTGCGTACCTTCCTGCACCATGTCTGACAGTTAGAGGAGTGGGCACTGCACATCAGCTTGGTGTTCTTCCAACTCCACGCTGTTCTAAAGGATTCGTTACAGGCGTACAAACATAGGGGCCCTGCCAGCAGACTCTTGGGCAGGGTCGTTGCCCGTGTGTTCATCTGTGTTGAGTCCACGGGAATAGGCTGGAGTAAGCGACACATGATTGGACTCAGCAACCCTCGATAGTGGGTTCAGCGACCACATGATGGACTCAGTGACCACAGAAGGTACTCAGCGACAGCAGGATATGAATCGTGACCTCATGATTGTGGCCTTGCACTTCAAATCAGTGGTTTGCAAATGGTTGTTTACAAACAGCTACAAAACATGAAGCTCGCACTGACTAATTTGGTCCAGTGACTTGACGTATGGACACAGGACTGGAGGAATGTATCCGATTTGTAAGTTGAGCTGATTTAAAGTCGACCTGGCTCAACACCATCTGCAGATAATTGATCCCAGCAGTAATTAGGACTGGGCCTAGTGCTGAAGAATAGGCTTTTGCGACCTAGACGATTCGGATCCATTGGCATGCCTCTGCTGGTGTGCGTTTCATCGGTGTCAGTGCATCGTGCTTTCTTTCTGTAACACCAATCTTATTTTTTATAACTTGTCTAAGTCCCGTTTCGTCATCCTGATGTGATGCATCCAGACGTTCCAGTGTTGGGTTCCAATAAATCAACATGGTTTTCAAATGCCGTCACGTGTGATGATCCAACGATTCTGACACAAAGATTGGCGTCCCAGGAGTTCCAACGCCCATGTTGAATAAAACATGACTGGTTTCAATCCATTTCAAGGCCTGAAGGAACTATGGAATTAGGATTCACTAACTGCATTGACAAGTCACCGTCCTTGCTGTTTTGAAGTGTTGTTGAAGTTAGTGGTACGACTCCATGGTGAGTCATCTCCATGTCGGGTGATTGTTGACGTTCTTCTGTGGATACATGTCCTGTTGGGACTGGTCTCTGCTGTGGAAACTTTGTTGCTGATGTCTTCACTGAGGTCTTGTGTCGACCAGGAGTTTTGCGTCATCCACGTCTTGGACAGAACTCTACAACCCGACACACCAACGGTCCACTCTGTGTGTGTATGAGTATGTTTGTGTTGGTGCGTGTGCGTGTTCGTGTGCGTGTGCGTGTGCGTGCGTGCGTGCGCCGTGCGTGCGTGTGTGTGTGTGTGTGTGTGTGTGTGTGTGTGTGTGGTTGGGGTGTGTTTGTGTGTGTTTGTGTGGTTTGTGTGTGTGTGGTGTGTGTGTGTCTGTATGTCTGTTTGTCAGTTTCTATAGTATATTTTCCTTTCTCCATCCCTGTCCCTCTCTCTCTTTCTTCCAGACATTCACACATACAGAATCACTCTCCCACTCACACGCTTTACTGATGACTGATGTGGTGCACTGTTGCTGTTGTCATCTTCTCTGTGGTCTTGGGTCGCTCTGGAAAAGACGTCTTCCATGTCCTGGAAAGAAAACTGCGCAAACAGAACACATTTCAGTGTTTGTCTTTGTATACTAGTGTACGTTATTGAATACATGAACATGTCTGTGTATGTGTGTATGCGATTATATGCACGAACTACACTAACTGCACGACACACTTTCTCGCACTGTATTTCAGCTTTTAGCATACCCTGAATTTCCTATCACCGTATTGGTTTAACATGGCACGTGAGTCACTATATTTTTTTTTTACTATGGTTTAACACTGTCTAACATGGTCTGTGTGTTACTCTATTGGTTTAACATGGACTCAGTATGTTGATTTAGCATGGATTATCTTCCATGTGGTTGACTAGTTTTAGAGCTTATAGCAAGTCATTTCAGTTATTTATTGCTTTAATAAAGTAGGCTATTGTGTTTAGGTTTCGTAAAACATACATTGGCGAGAACAGAAGAGAAACTGTTTGGCTCTAGGAGTTTAAAATACAATTTTTTAAAACTAGTACATATGAGAAAGACAACCCGACCAAAATCCTTTTCTTTTCAAAGATGTGTAATTCAATTGTTATTGATAAAGTCCCAAGTTCTATTGCACTCATGTTGCTAGTTGAGAAACAGTAACTGAACAAATAAGAGCACCAATGAAATGACCCTTACATTTTGTTGTTAGGGCAGTATAGAAACGCACACACTCTCTCTCTCTCTCTCTCTCTCTATCTCTCTCTCTCCTCGTCGGATCTCTCTCTCTCTCCTCCGCTCACATCTCTCTCTCTCTCTCTCTCTCTCTCTCACACATGGACACACATCACCACACACAACTCTCACTCACACACACACACACACACCATCTCTCCTCAAACACACACACACACACACACACACACACACACACACACACACACAAAAAAACAAAAAACACACAACAAAACACACACACACCACACAAACACACACACCACACACATCACGCTTACAGACACTATTGGTGAGTGATCTTCACGTTGTGATGAAGTGCTGCCGCTGTTGTCCTCTCTGCCGTCTCGTCTCGTGTCAGCCATGGTGAAGGAAGTAGTCTGCAACAATGGAACATTACTGAAGACTTTTGGAAGTATGGATCAGTGTGTATATGTGTGTTTATTGTAATGTTGATGGCATATTCTAGAAACGTTTTTGCGTAAGAGTAGACAAAACACAGTAATTTTAATCTTTCACCATAAGTCTTATCCTTGCACGCTTTAACTAATGTTGTTGCCCTTCTATGTACATTTTCTAAAGCTACTGATTGCCTTTTAAAGATCGGGTGCCAAACACAGTTGGCATATGCAAATTGTGGTCGGACCATACCTTTATATAGTTTAACAAATATATATTTTCTGAGGAAACCAAAAGATCTTTTTATTAACCCCAAACTCTGATTTGCTTTACTTACAACTTTTTTTTTATGTGTATGTCAAAATTCCTACGAAAAGTCAAGTGACCCCTAAATCTTTTTTTCTCGTCACATACTACAATTGTTATTAATTAATAATAATAATAATAATAATAATAATTAATAATAATATAATATATAATACTGGGAATCTTATATAGCGCTCTTTCTCACATGAGCTCAGTGCGCGTTACATTGATAACAAGATCATTAAAGGCAATCAAATAATTAATCATTAGAAAGTAAATTAAGCACGATGCTTGCACGCAACGTTCGCTTACTTCCTCACACACACACACAAACATACCGACACACACACACCCACACACCACAAGACACACAACGACACACACACACAACACACAGACACAGACCAGACACAGAACACCACACACACCACACACACACTACACACACACACACACCACACACACACACAGACCAGACACACACACGACACACACACACACATACATGCACCACACATCACACAAATTAATTACGCAGCGTAAAATAGTCCCAATATGAACTTTAATGTTTACAATACGTGGTACTTGTTACATACAAGATACGAATGATCAATAATTGTAATACATTTCTTTAACAAGATTTCTGCCAATAAAATGGACCCCCTTCCCCAAGCCCCACCCACACCTCCACTCATAAACAACTGAATAATCCTAATATGTTTCGGAACAAGTTGAGTTTTAAGGGCAGAGCGAAGGCGAGATACAGTCAGTTGAGCGGACATGTGTGGGAGGGAATTCCAAAGTGAGGTGCTAATAATGAAGGTCGTTCTCCAAATATTTCGTCACGGACCCGAGGAACCTTGAGTGTGCAGCAGTCAGAGGAAGAACGTGTTGCTAGTGTTTTAGTGTTATTTGATGTCAGAAAGTATTAATTCTTAGGATTGTTCTTCCCAACGTGTAACACCTTGCCTTTATGAACATTAAAATATAGATTCCATGTCTCAGACCAACTATATAATGCATGCAAATCTGCTTGTAATGTATTTCTATTGTTTGAAGTATTATACAATCTAGTGTCATCTGCATACACTTTACATATACTGCTAACTTCATCCGGTAGATCATTAATAAAAAAAAATTGTGAATAGTATTGGGCCTAATATGCTACCCTGGGGTATTCCACTTTTAACGTTTGATTCTTTTGAATAAGACGTGCCTACTCTTACTACTTGTGTTCTATCCGACAAAAAGCTCCCGAGCCATGCCAACAAGTCTTCCCCAATTCCACATACTGCTAACTTAATCAATAATCTCTGGTGAGGAACCGAATCAAATGCCTTACTACAATCGAGGTAAATTACATCTATGGATTTCCCATTGTCAACAATACTCGTAAAATATTCCATAACTTGTAGTAGATGGGTAAAACAAGACCTCTTACTTCCAAAACCACGTTGACAATCACTATATAACTTATTTTCTGTAAAATATCGACCTACTTTATGTCTAATTATTGATTCTAAAACTTTGCAAGCAATACTAGTTAACTTACTAGTCTGTAATTTCCTGGTTCTAACTTACTTCTTTTTTTATATATAGCTATCACCTCGTTTTCCAATCATCAGGGATTTCTCCACATTCCATACTTTTAGTAACTAATTTAGTGAATATTTTTGCATAACTCACAAGCTAATTCTTTCAGAAGAAGAAGAAAAGCAAAGAGTACAATATTTTACGGACTATAACGCGATACTTTTTTCTTAGGCTGAGAGCCCTGTGCCTTGTAATATGTGACTAGTAATATAGTAAGAAACTATAATAACAAAATCTGAATTTTTGGGTAAAATTTGAGGGGTGCGGCTTATAGTCAGGTGCGCATTGTAGTCCGTAAAATACGAAATCTGTCCTGCTTGTGTCTGTTGTGGAATACTCTCCCTTACCATCCTATATGTACATTGTGGACATAGCCAGTATTCAGCTGTACCAGGAAGAGATGTAAAACCAGAAGCATTACTAAAGCAAAGCATACAATAACTATCAGCTGGATACATTGCACTTGAATAAAAGTCAAAGAGAACGACGAACATATTCCGTTTACCACCCCACCCCCTCCGCCTCCTGACATGTATATTAATCAGGAGTTTTTGTTTCTATGTGATCATGCAATGATGAGCAGTGCATAAAATAAAACGCAATATTGTCACGAAATTCGACGTTACGAATGTAGTCAGGACATTTACATTTTAAGGAAAAATACATCAATAATGGAGAGGTCAATGAAAATGTTCCAGTGTTTACTTTTCTTTCCTTATAAGAAAAAGACATAATTGAATTAATGCATATATAATCCCTCTCTTTCCCTTCATCTTCTTATCCCTATCGCTCCCTTTCTACACACAATGCAAATATAGACATATACACGAAGAAAATGACACACGGACAGAAACATAAGGCACAATCACCACACCTACCCGTCTTTTTCCCTCTGACAATAACTGAGTGTCCTGTACAGACTGAGCACTCCCACTACACTGTGATGTTCACACCACCACCGTGGTCACCTTGTCTGGTCAGGGTCAAACAGGGCTGAGTGTCCTGTACAGACATGAGCAGTACCCACTACACTGTGGTGTTCACACCACCATCATGGTCACCTCGTCTGGTCAGGGTCAAACAGGGCTGAGTGTCCTGTACATACTGAGCAGTCCCACTACACTGTAATGTTCACACCACCATCATGGTCACCTTGTCTGGTCAGGGTCAAACAGGGCTGAGTGTCCTCTACAGACTGAGCAGTCCCACTACACTGTGATGTTCACAGTCTAAAAAACATTGTCACCTTGTCTGGTCAGGGTCAAACAGGGCTGCACTTTCTCACTTCTCACTGAACACCAGTTCTGTGCGAGTTCACTAAGACAGTTATCAAATGGCAAGTTCGCATTGGAACTGGAGCAAAAGATACGCACGTGATTAGCGTTGGATATTTGCACGTGTGTGTGTGTGTGGTGTGTTGTGTGTGTGTTGTGTGTGAGTGTGTGTGTGTGTGTGGTGTGTGTGTGTATGTGTGTGTGTATGCGTGGTGCGTGCGTGCGCGCAGGCGGGCGCGCATTTATGTGTATGTGTGTACGTTCACTTGCTGGAGACAAATGGTATTTTGGGGTGTGTGTCGAAGAGTCAATTTTCATCAAGTCTTTTTCAATATGTCTGACTATGTTTGTCTGTCTGTTAGTTGATTTTTTTTCCCCTCTGCTGTCTTCTCACTCTCCTCCTTCCTTCCTTCCCTCCTTTCTTTCTTTCTTCCTTCCTTCATATGTGTAGAGTGTGAGTGTGTTGTGTGTTGTGTGTTGTGTGTGCGCGCGGTGTGCGTGTGTGTGTGTGTGGGGTGAACGCGGGTGCGCGGTGTTTGTGTGTTTGTTTGTTCGTTTGTGTGTACGCGCATGCGCGTGCTTGTGTGTGTGAGCACACATTTACAAGTTTTTGTTCTGTGATGACTTAGGTGTGTATGCGTGACTGCGTGTGTGCTTTAGTGCGAGGCTTTGTGCTTGTGCCCGTGTAGAAACATCATGCGGTGAATCGCAAATAGTGTGAGAAAGACAGTAAGAAAAATACAATTAACAAAAGGACTGGGTGTGTTGTGTGTGTGTGTTGTGCGTGCGTGTGTCGTGCGTGCTTGTGTTCCGCACGTTTGTTGTGCGCGCGGGTGTGTGTTTGTGTTGATTCCACGAAACACGGTTACACGCGTAGCCCACATAAGCATACGCTAGTTAGTATTTTGACATAGACAGAAGCAGCACATACACAATCATGATCTCTTTGACGTATATGGGTTTTTTTGGTATACAAGGAATCGAAACATAGATGCTCGAATGGCAGCTATAAAGATAATGCCAAAAGATTCAAAGAAAGAATTATCGTAAATGTATCTGAACTGATAGAGAAATCTTGTGGAGATAGTATCAACATGAAAAGAAAGTTATGAAGATGCAATGAATAAGATACCTGACAAAAGAGCAAAAATGACATTGCTAAATTAAATATACGTAAATTAAATATACGTCATTTCATTGGGAAAAACCCCACAAATTGGTGGGCAGATTTGAAAGGTTTCCCTGAATACATTTTTGTTTCTGAAAATAGTTATTTCACATTTATTTACTCGTGTTTTATAAATATCCTGGTATCATTGACACAACAAATAACAATAAAACAATTTTGAGCTCATGACACAAACGCAAGCAAATGTCAGAACAAGCTTGTGTTCTTCACAATGATATCGATCAGAACAATTTGTCCTTCTGTTTTTGTGTTTCCTTTTTCATAGTTCCAGCCATTGCAAAATATAAAGGTTTTTGGATTAGATACATTTGTATGGGTTACATAAATTGTATACGTTTCCTTTTTTCTTTCTTTCATTTGTTTGACAAAGCCAATTCGTTATTCGGTTTTCTTGAACTTCTCTTAAGATGTCATTCATGTACAAAGGCAAACACACAACACATAAGCGCTCGTGCACACACGTGTACACACACAGACCACACACAACGCAGCATTAATTATAATAATGACCAACGAACATGTTTCCATAAAATATTATAGCTTTTATTCATAACACAACGCCATTCTTTAAAAAAAAGATTACTGTTCATTGCATTAAACTATTGTTTGTTTCATAAAACATTACTTCTTGTTTCATTAAAACTTAATTGTTCGTGTCATAAGAATTTCTTGTTCATTTTTATGAAGTAGCTCATTTTCATAAAGCATTATTAATTGTTTCAGAAGACGTTCATATAAACATCATCAAATACTATTGTTTTTAGTCATAAAACATTCTTGTTCTTTTCATGAAAAAAATCTTGCTTGCTTAAAAAGTACCATTGTTAGCTTAACCAGACGTCATTGTTCGCTTAATAAAATGTTATTGTTTGTTTCTCAACACAAAAAAATGTCATTGTCAGCTGAATTAAACATTTGTTGTTTAATAAATCATCATTGGTCGTTTCAAATATTGTTTAAAAAAAATACCATTGTTAGCTTTATTTAATAAATCAGTCCAAAAAAACATTGCTGTTTGCCTTTTTTACAAGAATCAAGAAAATCATTACTAATAATTTTTAAATATATTGCTACCTACCATTAGTAAAATTGTTTAGAAAAAGCATGTGCTGCAATATTTTGAGACGAAAAAATTCATCAATTTAAGTTAAGAATAAAGTTACCAGAGTTAATGATTTCACGTGTTAGGGTTGTGTCTCTCTTCCACATTGGTTTTGCCAACAATAAATGTGGGGGGGAAATGTGAATGGAAAAATCACCCCCAACTATAAAGAATTAGTTACAGACTTTTTTTTTTTAATTTAACCGACTAACCCCCTTCCCCTCCCTCCTTATTGTTTTTCTTAATGCAATCGTTCGATGTGGGTTCGTCGATAACTGTGAGAACTGAAACATTCATCACAATGTTGACTCTGGTAAGGTTTCTCTTATGTGTGAAGTCGAGTGTGGCTGTTCCCAGTGGATGACTGCAGAAGGCTTTGTGACAAAACTGTCACTATAGGGCTTTGTTGCTTTGTGGTTTTTTCGTGATCCGGTTAAGTGCTGATCAACAGTGATCCGCGTGTAGGACACATGCTGCACGCTGAAAGGGTTGTTCTCCTGTTGGGAGATCGAATATGTCATTCAACGAAGTATGGATCTTGAAGAGCTTTTTGACATGTTCTACTTTTGTATTTTATTTTGTCCTTTATTGTTCACTATGTGATATAAACGTTCACTCTTCAGTATTGAGTGGCTTGGTGCCATCAGACGTCATCCCGTAATGCTCTGCGTGTTGGAGAAGACTCCTGCCGTGCGAATCAGCTTGGATCCATTATTGTCTTCTTCTCTAACACCTTGCAAACCACTTCTGGATTAGCGTTACAAATCCCAGTTTTTGCTAGACGTTTTTGTTGATAAACCTGTGACCGTCATTGTTGTTGTCACTTTTCGTGAACAATTTGTATGTTCTTGTCAACTCCAAGTTCTC
>JAGGCT020003227.1:0-14819 GCA_017654935.2 Phymorhynchus buccinoides | reverse complement strand
ACGTGAGCGCCACCATGAAATTTACTGATTGAAATTAGAAGGGGGAGGTGGGGGGAATTTTTTTTAGAGAGGTCACCACAACCACGGCAAAACAGCGGGCAATTAGTAGTCTGATCTACTGTACGAACTCCGTGGCAAATGCCTTATTTCAGTAGAGAAATACTAGTATCTGCGTCAGTGGAAGGCAGAGGAAGCCTAGTAATGTTGTCAAGTGGGGATGTTATACTAACTCGAAAACGGTTTACTCTGGAATAACCAACTGATCCACCAATGCGCAGCTGCGGTACTTAAGGCTAAACAGAACAGGTGCGTGTCTTGTTGTCTGTCATTTAAACCACGCACTTGGGGCAGTGGGGGACGCCGCGTGCCTCCCTCGGGAGCTGCATTACCCGCCCCCTCGTGGGGATAACCGGGGGGGGGGGTCTTCGTAAAAATAATAGTTCCCCACCTTCTGGAAGTTCTGTGCTTGTAACTTCCTCATGCCTACATACGGGGAGCTGCACTACCCTGCCACCTCCACGAGTATCTCCCCGTGGGGATACCTGGGGGGGGGTCTTTTCGTAAAAATTGTCATACTGCAGGATGCGTTACGAATCACACGCAGTCACTCCGGGTACAACAGATACTCACGCAATCTAACTCCACTCAATTATACACGGGACTCAAGGTTGCTGGTCGCCAAAATAAATTCTCGAACCATTCGAGATAATTACTCATTTATTATACCAATAGCGCAAATGCATACAAGAGCATGCGCAAGAAGAAACAGGGCCATACCAAATGCAATGTAGGCTCAATAGCCAAACAACACCAAAATCCAATCATAGTCAAAGCCTGTCATAGGTCAGGGTCAAATCCTTTAGTTACAATCAAGTCCACTTTCAATTTATCTTTAGGCCAACAATTACATAATAGTCCATTTCCACTGGACTATTATGACTCACCCTGAATCCTCCAACATCATCTTGTAGATGCACCCAAAACATCACGAAATTCTTTCAGCCACAAAAAGAAGACCAAGTGGCTAGTCACATTATTTTCTCTCTTTTCCTCTATGCCTTTAGCTCCTCTTCCAAGTTACTCACACAAAAAAAGAATAAACACAAATTCAATGAATGGTGAGCGAAATTTACATGGCGAGAATAAATTTAATCTATCTATGACTCCCGACTGGGTTGACCCTAAAATTATTAAAAGAAAAAGGAGGCCTAGCCTCTTACCATTATTTAATCCCAAACTACTGCATTCCTAAACAAAAAAAATAAAGATGTGAAAGATTGTCTATCAACTGTCCTATTACAAACCTACAAACTAATTCCTAAAATCTTTCACTCACCAAAAAACCCACATCACCAGGAACAAAGAAGAAGAAGATCTTATTGGGTCAACCTCAGTACGGAAAGTGAAGTTAAAAGCTCACTGTCAAACTTCAATGATTTCTAAAAAGTGTTCACCTCCAAACAATACACGCTGGATTATCCAATGCGCTCACAAGTTACAAAACCTACCAATCAAAGATATTATTGCATGGCAAGTACAAGTCACACTAAAGACATTGCCACACTGGCTATGATTCAATCTCACAAAAAGCAATTCATTCACAAATGGTCCTTCTCCCATCATAATCCAAAGGGTGCTCTCGCACTAACACCTGACACCTTCCCCCCTGCGCAAAAAAAATTTCGCAGGAATTTTTTTTCTGAAAGAATCCAATATAAAAAAAAAAATTTGGTTATTTTTATATAGAGGGTGTGAGATGCGAGAGCAATAACTATTAAAATTATTACTAATACATGGAAAACAACACTTCTCACCAATACAAATAATGCAGTGTCCAAGTGAGGCCAAATAGTACAATAGAAAAGGCCAAAATGTGTCAAATGCAAAGCGTGGCGCACAAAATCCATATTCTTCATTCAAAAAACCGTCGTATTGAAACAATAGGTTAGTCATTCATTCTTGGTTGATGCTATTTCATCTTCCTCTTTCTCTTTGAGACCGAATCCAAAATTAAATTATGACATAATACTAATACAATAACATACAAATCCTGGAACAAGAAACAGCATTGTTAAATGACATTTAAAATTGATAAAAATGGGCCCACAATAAAAATTTAAGCGCTTATGATACTAATTAATATCCTGAAAGACAAACAAACATGCATTACATCATAAAACAAACAATTCATCGAGAAAATGGTCATACATATAAAATAATACTGCAATGGAAATTAAAAAAAAACCCAATAGTGCAGTAGATTTTACAATCGACGCCTTATAGCCACAAGCAACAGCCATAGCAAACGGCGCACCATACAATTTAGCAATTGGACAACAAACATTTGAGTTAGGTGAAATACATAGGCAAAACACGTGCACGAAGAAAATAGAAATAATACCGTGCGCGTGCAACATGGCAATTGAAACAACCATAAGATCCTGTCCCTTCATTCACGAGAAAGAAGATCTGCAAAGATATTGCTATTGCCTGGTATTGGTTCAATGCGAAATCTGAATTCCTGTAAGGAAAGTGCCCAACGCAGCAAGCGGTTGTTTTTTGTCTTTGAAGCCTGCAAGAATGTCAAGGGGCGATGATCTGTTTGAAGGATGAATTCTGTGCCAACCAAGTAGCGCGCAAACTTTTCGCATCCCCAAACAATGGCCAAGCACTCGCGTTCTATTGTGGAGTATCGTTGCTGTGTTTGAGATAATTTCTTGCTTGCGTACTGCGTTGGGTGAAGAATGTCTCCTTTTCTTTGCAGCATAACTGCGCCCATGCCTTTTGCGCTAGCGTCTGTTCGCAAAACAAAATCTTCAGCAATGGAGGGCAACAAAAGAACAGGGAAGGAGTTCAAAATCTTCTGAATGTTTTCTAGAGCACGCTGACACTCAGCTGTCCACTGTATGCGCTTAGCCTTATCTCCTTTGGTAAGGTCAGTGAGAGGGGCAGTGATGGAAGCAAAGTGAGGCACGTAACGCCTGTAGTAGGACAAAAGTCCAAGAAGGGAACGAACTTGTCTCTTGTTCGTTGGTTGTTTTACTGCTAGAATTTTCTCCACTTTAGTTTGTTCCGGCATGATGGTGCCCACAGAGATAGTGTGTCCGAGAAACTCCAACTTTTTAAACCCGACACGCATCTTGGACGGACGAGCCGTCAGACCAAATTCCCGAAGACGCAACAAGATAGCCTCCAATGACGACAGTAGTTCTTCCCAAGACCTTGGGGCCTGCATGATATCGTCAAAGAAACTCACAGCTCCACACTCATGTAACTTAAGCGCTCTCATGGCTCTGGCAAAAGTGGCAGGGGCATTCTGCAACCCAAATGGCATACGTGTCCACTGAAACAACCCAAAGGGGGTTTGAAAAGCAGTCTTTTCCCTATCTTCCATAGCCAAAGGTAATTTGCCAGTAGCCCTTTGTTAAGTCAATCTTAACGAAAAACAGGCCCTCTGAAAGCTGACACAACAGTTCCTCAGTGTCAGGGATGGGCTCTGCATCGAAAACAGTGATTTTATTTAGCTGTCTGTAGTCGATGCAGAACCGAACAGAGCCGTCAGGCTTGCTAACCAAAACAACAGGGGAGCTGTAAGGGGAGGTAGAAGGCTCAATCACTCCAAGTTCAAGCATGGTGTTTATTTCCCTTTCTACAATGGCTTTCTTTGCAAAGGGCAAAGGGTAGGGTTTGACACGAACGGGGTTTTCTTGAGTAAGAGTGAATCTATGTGGTTCCACATTAATAACCTTGCCTGGTTTGTCTGTGAGTACTTCTGGAAACTTACATAGCAATGCACGAACTTCATCCTTCCTCTTTTCAGAGAGGGTATCTTCCATCACTACATCTTTCCATGTTTCACCCTTGTAAGACAAAGTAGGGAGGGGTTTAGTTTCCTCAGAGCCTAAGTCTGTATCCGAAACTAGACCCACTGCAGCGGTTTGTGTGTGATTGTCTGAGATCACAGGTTTGTTTTTAGCCCGAGATGTGACGTCAGGAACAAACTCTGAGTCCACGATACCAAAAACAAAATCAGGGCAAGTTGTGTCAGAAGTGTGTGCGGGAAGGGTAGGGGAAACAGAGGAAGGAACAAACTGGTTAATAGCAATGTTCGTCCGTTCTGTGTATTCCTTCAACATGTTTATGTGAAACACTTTCTCTCTTCCATTCATCTGTATTTGATAGTTGACAGGGGAAACCTTCTTTGTCACCTCATAGGGGCCTTTCCACAACACTTGGAGTTTATTGTGCTCGTCAGTCAACAGAACCAGAACCCTACTTCCTGGAGTCAATGACCTGGCTTTAGCCTTTCTGTCAGCATACTGTTTATACACTTCTGTGTTCTTTTTAGCTGTTTGTTGTGCCAGCTCACACGTCTCTTTCACTCTGTTATGTAAGTCATAGACATACTGATATACATTCTTTTCACTGTCTTGTCCGGAATGTCCAACCCATTTATCAGCTAGGAGATCTAAAAGACCTCTGGGAGAATGGCCATAAACTAGCTCAAAGGGTGAGAATCTAAGTGTCTCGTTTGGTAACTCTCTGTACGCAAAAAGTAGAGAGGGAATGTACCTGTCCCATTCCTTTGGTTCTTTGATGGAAACCTTCCTCAACATTGCTTTAAGTGTGCCATTAAAGCGTTCTACCATACCGTTGGATTGTGGATGATATGGTGTGGTTGTGACAGAGGTGATGGACAAGAGACGATAGACTTCCTTCATGAGGTCTGAAACGAACTGTGAGCCACAATCAGAAAGAATTTCTTCCGGTAACCCAACTCTGGAGAAGAATGAAAGAAGAGCTTCAGCTACCGTCACAGTGTCAATGCGTTTGAGAGGAATGGCCTCTGGGAAACGTGTAGCTGTGTCTACTATTGTCAACACATATCGATTTCCTGAGGATGCTGGTTGGAACGGTCCAACAAGGTCGATAGCAATGCGTTGGAAAGGGACAGTGATGAGGGGCATTCTTTGCAATGGTGCACAAGGGATTCTACCTTTTTGAACCGTTTTCTGACAAATGTCACAACTGCGACAGTATTGCGCCACAGAAGAAGCTACCCCTGGCCAGTGGAAGTTGGTGAGTACTCTCTGTAATGTTCGTTTTACCCCACAATGTCCTGCAAATATGGCGTCATGTGCTGTATGTAATACAACCTCTCTGAGGGTTTCAGGTACCACTATTTGTTTGACCTGGCTTGTACCTGTACCAACTAGACGAAAAAGTATGCCTGAGTCTAACATATATGTTGGTCTGTCACTCTCACTGTTTTGTGTGTCATTGTTGACAGAAATCTTGTCAAACAAGTGTGAGAGTGTTTTGTCTTTTCTTTGCAACTCGCACAACTCTTTTGGGGTCAAATCAAACAGTGTCAGGTCTGGGACTTTGAGGGGGACAGGGTTCTTTTTGTCTCTCTCATTTTGAGCTCTAGTGCTGACCAAACATGGTACATAGGACCCTCCTTTTCCTCCATGTACAGTAGTAACTCCAGGGAGATTACCTAGAATGAGGTCACAAACAGGCTCCTCAATAACACAAGCAGTAATCTCCCCCGAATAGTATGGAGTGTCTATGTGTACCCTCGCAAGGGGAAATTTCTCAATTTTCCCCCCAAAGGTACGACACTTCTGCGTCTCACTCAGAAACTGGTGTGGGTGTACAAAAGAACTCTTTACACCGGCAGTAGTACACCCGGTGTCGCGTAGTACAGTGGACTCTAGTCCGTTAATCGAAGCTGGTTCTAAGAGTAAACCAGACACAGAGATATCTGGGGTTAACACACAAGCTATCTCCTGTTGAGTGTGAGCAACATTCCCTTGTGAGGTGTGTTTTGACATGTAGGGGCAATTTTGTTGTACATGAAATCTCCCCTCACAATGTGAACAACGCCTTCTATCTTGTGGTGCAACTCTGTTTCCCTGTTCAGGGTAATTACCACTAGAGTGTTGTTGTCGTTGTTGTTGCGGTTGTTGGTTGTGTGGTGTGTAGCCACCACGCCGCTGTGGATTGTTTGTCTGGTAACCCCCATGGTTTGTTCGTGGTTCGAAGCGGTAACCACCACCACGATTGTATTGTCTCTCTCTATTGTAACCGTATTGATGCGTCTGTCCCCTCCGGGAGTAGCTATTGCTACAACCAGAGTTCTGCAGATGCTGGTTAGAGCTTTGGAAGAGGGGAGAGGTGTGCCCAGAAGCGACATTGCAGTCAAAAATGTTTTGATCGCGTTTGTTTGTTGTTGTTTTGTCTGGGTGTGCGTGTCTGTACTGTTCAGCTGCAGCACACATTTTTTCTACACTCTCAAACTCTCTCTCATTTAGGAAGGTTGCAAGGTTTTTGTTAACACTTTGTAGTATTTGCTCACGGAGTATGAGGTCTTTTAGTGGTTCGTATTTGTGTTCCGCTTTCGATAACTCAATCCAACGATCTAGGTATCGAGTAACTCTAATTAAGTATGAGTTGAAAGACTCCCCTTTTTCAGGATGGACATTTCTGAACTTTTGCCGGAACCCGTCAGCCGTGCACTGAAAACTCTTAAGTAGCTCCTCCTTCAAAAGATTCCAAGTGAAACCTTGTTTTGATGCCAGAGAGTGATACAAGGCTAAGGCATCACCTTTAAACAAGGAAGAAACATACAGAGTCCATTTGTCCTCTGGCCACCCACAAGCGGAAGCATGACTTTCAAACCTGAAAAGAAACGAATCAATATCATCTTTCTGATCATCAAATGTGGGCAACTTTGGGATGTATGAGGATTTTGCTTTGTCACCCCTGGACCCCGAGTCACTGTGCGGGATGCGTTTTGCTAATTCTATTTTGCGCAACTCGGCGTCCGTGGTGATTTCTAACTCTCTAATCCTTAACTGTGCATTTTCTCTCTGTGCAGCCACTTGTTTAATTCTTTCCTCCGCAGCTATCTTTTCTTTTTCCAAAGCTATCTTTTCTATTTCCACCTCTTTCTTTTCTTTTTCCACCTCTTTCTTTTCTTTTTCCACCTCTTTCTTTTTATCTTCCGTAACTTGTTTTTCTTTTTCCATGGCTAACTTAAGTGCCTGTATTTCTTTTTCCGCTTCTCTCTCTCTCTGTCTCTCGTCCCGGTCCATGCACTCTTTTACATATTGTGCTACTTTCTCACCAGTGTAGCCAAGACGTTCCGCCTGACTAACATATATTTCAAACGTTTCCATAGTTACTAACCAGTAACTAGCAACAACTAACTGCAGAGTGGGATGAGAGGGTTAAATGGAAATCATGCCCTGCTACACAAAATTTTATCATGGCATAAAATATTTTTTAAAAAGCCGTAAAGGAAAAAGAAAATTCTGTCATGTAACTTGAAACTGTCGCACTATTTGTAGAACTCTCGTGCGACAATTCACTCGTAACAAAATCCAACACTCATGAAAACCTAAGGTCCCACCTTTCTCACGTGTTACTTTCTTCGTCGGGGTCACCACTGTCATACTGCAGGATGCGTTACGAATCACACGCAGTCACTCCGGGTACAACAGATACTCACGCAATCTAACTCCACTCAATTATACACGGGACTCAAGGTTGCTGGTCGCCAAAATAAATTCTCGAACCATTCGAGATAATTACTCATTTATTATACCAATAGCGCAAATGCATACAAGAGCATGCGCCAGAAGAAACAGGGCCATACCAAATGCAATGTAGGCTCAATAGCCAAACAACACCAAAATCCAATCATAGTCAAAGCCTGTCATAGGTCAGGGTCAAATCCTTTAGTTACAATCAAGTCCACTTTCAATTTATCTTTAGGCCAACAATTACATAATAGTCCATTTCCACTGGACTATTATGACTCACCCTGAATCCTCCAACATCATCTTGTAGATGCACCCAAAACATCACGAAATTCTTTCAGCCACAAAAAGAAGACCAAGTGGCTAGTCACATTATTTTCTCTCTTTTCCTCTATGCCTTTAGCTCCTCTTCCAAGTTACTCACACAAAAAAAGAATAAACACAAATTCAATAAATGGTGAGCGAAATTTACATGGCGAGAATAAATTTAATCTATCTATGACTCCCGACTGGGTTGACCCTAAAATTATTAAAAGAAAAAGGAGGCCTAGCCTCTTACCATTATTTAATCCCAAACTACTGCATTCCTAAACAAAAAAAATAAAGATGTGAAAGATTGTCTATCAACTGTCCTATTACAAACCTACAAACTAATTCCTAAAATCTTTCACTCACCAAAAAACCCACATCACCAGGAACAAAGAAGAAGAAGATCTTATTGGGTCAACCTCAGTACGGAAAGTGAAGTTAAAAGCTCACTGTCAAACTTCAATGATTTCTAAAAAGTGTTCACCTCCAAACAATACACGCTGGATTATCCAATGCGCTCACAAGTTACAAAACCTACCAATCAAAGATATTATTGCATGGCAAGTACAAGTCACACTAAAGACATTGCCACACTGGCTATGATTCAATCTCACAAAAAGCAATTCATTCACAAATGATCCTTCTCCCATCATAATCCAAAGGGTGCTCTCGCACTCACACCTGACAGGTGGTTTGTCTGTGAGTTTAACTCTTTTCTTTTTGCACGGTGCATGCTTATTAAACACCCCAAGAAAGGCATCATACCATGCGTTCATAGATCAAGCAAAACAAGATTGGGGTTAAAGTCTGTATAACTTCTGTAAAAAAATGTATTTATGGTAGCACCTAGTAATTTTCACACCCTTTTTATGCCAAGTTAAGCAAATGGGAAAGTGATCACTGAGTCCAAAAATAGGCACTGATGTTTCTACAATGTTAGTTGCGTTGGTAACATAAATGTGGTCGATCAGTGTTTCTGATGTTAATGTTTTTCGCGTAGGGTTAGTTATTAGTTGGGCTAAGTTGTGTAAGTCAATAATCCTGTTCCATGTGTTACAAGGTTTAAGTAAGTCTATATTAAAATCACCTAGTAGTATAATTTCATTACAATAATCTAATGCATCCTCTATCATTGACTCAAAACGATCAAACCATTCGGCACGCGCTTCTGGGTTTCTGTATAACATTCCTATTAACATCGGTTTACTCCTTTTTAAGTAGACTTCTATCCAAATGCATTCTATAGAATGATTATCAAACATAGTAAGTTGCTTATACTTCACTGATTGATGGATATATGTAACTAAACCTGTTTCTAATTTACTTGTAGCGTCTTTACGTACTAGACTATATCCAGGAATAGTAACCATGTGATCCGAAACAACATCAGATAATCTACTTTCGGATAAGCCAAAAACATGAAAGCAATCATCTGAATTAGATAAAATAGAAGGAATGTCTTATAATTTATTTAACAGATGGCACGCATTCAAATATCCTATCTTAAAGCCATTTTTCCCCAACCACTTGGGAGTACTTGAGTTTTGTGACATGATGTCTAAAGACAGCAATCACACTGTTTTACAATCAGGGAAAAATTGTAATTATAAAAAAAAGTCAACAACAAGAAGCTTAAAGAATGCCATAGTAGCACTGATCAATGAGATGGGCCCGGCTGGACAGTCATTGACTCCTACATGGATAATGAGTGTGTGTACATGTGACTGTGTTTCTAACTGTTCTAACCATTGGATAACGTCTACCACTGTTAGGCCTGGAACACATATTTTGAATAAAGGATCCTTTTGTGACCCCAGCCGCTTCGGATTTATGAACCGTATCGTAGAATCACCCACAAGGACTGACGAGGTTTCTCTGGGAATACGTAAATCACTAAGAACCTGCTGTGGTGTACGTTTCTTTTCCCTTTCAATGTCAGAGTAGTAGTTGGGATTGGGATACTCTCCAAGATGATGATTGTTTGCTTCAGCAGACTGTGGCTTTTGTTGCTCCCTTTCGAGAGTATTCTGCTCCTGATCTAGTTGGGAAAGTACATCATAGTGATTATGAATGGACACAGTGGGGCTTTGAAGGAAACTGTCTCCCCTTGATGCTGGGCACTGAGCGGAGTTGTCAGCACTGTCGTCACGTTTCTCCTGACCAGGGGGTTTGGGAGAGTTAGACAGGCCAGAGCCCAAGGTGATAGTGCCAGCTGAAGGAGGGGGGAGTGAGCTCGCCTGGGGAGGGGACATGGAGTGGGGGGCATTATCGTAATTTTTTTCCCCCCTCACACCTGGTGGGGAAATCAAACTGTGTGGAGACAGTTTGTATCTCTTCACACCTAGCGGGGAAATCACACTGTGTGGAGACAGTTTTAATGTCCGCACACCTAGTGAGGAGATCACATTGTGTCGAAACAGATTGTACTATACAAGGTTGTTTCTTTAAATGTTTTAGATCAGATTGGATTGTGCCAAGGCACGTCTTCAGGGAGTGATTTTCCTTTACAAGAGTATTGACAGTAGAGTCAATTTTGGTCATCATTGTCTTAAGATTATCAATGGAAGAATGGATAGTGTCTATTTTGTGATTCACGTGTTGTTTCAAGTCATTCTTGATGGCCACCTTTGAGTCCTCTAATTTAGAAACCAAATTAGAATCATGGACATCAATATCATTAAGGATGGCATCAAGACTGTCTTCGATGTTGTTGAGTTTTGTAATGAGTGACTTGTCTGGATGTAATGATGGGCACAGTGTACGCCTGCGATATTTCTTCAGTTTTTTTTACATTTTTGGCGTTGGCATATGTTTGGTGTGTGTGGAGTGGGAAGCGGTTGGAGTGAGATTTTCGTCTGTATGTTCCTCATTCACATCATCAGAGTTTGGGGCTGAACCTTCAGCACTGTCTGACACAGGGGACAAGAGAACGTATAAATATTCCTTCTGGCTCAGACTTTTTTAAACCCCATTTTAGATACAAAAACACTACTTTAAGGGTGGAAAAAAAAAATCAGACTTTTTTAAACCCCATTTTAGATACAAAAACACTACTTTTAAGGAGAAAAAAAAAAGAAGGAAAAAAAAAGAAATTCTCAAAATATTCTACATGTTCTGATTTTTTTTTTTTTACAAACATTTGTACTGACTAGGAAAATCTGTTTTTAATACTAGTTTACAGAATTTTTCTTTTTTTAGCCTTTGTTTTATTTTATTATTTTCTTCTTTTGATTCGACAACATTACACGCACTTTGTAGGAGGTTATTTTTGTTCCCGATCCAGATTGAGTATTCTAACGTTCTCTAAGACCTTTATTATATGTGATTAGCGCGCACACACTGAGATAAGAGACAGTCAAACAGACAACACATACAATTAAAAGATCATATATCAGTAATAGGCATGCTGAGTCGAGTATAAAACACTGAGTATCCATTTCTTTAGACGTGACATAGCATGTTTTCTGTGTGGCGCGACGACAAGTGCATCACGTGATTTTTGCCATTTGTGCAAAAGACAGCTAAGAGTTAACAAGTTTGTGCGTTGTGTTGCAATAATAGACAGCTTAGATAAAACAATGGAATCTACTAGTCAAATATTACCTGATTCATTTAAATCAAGTGAAAGTTCTCAATCAACACAAACTAACGGTTTCGTGGACAGAAGATGAGACAAGAATAATGAACGATCATGAAACCTACTATCAAGAAATGATCGACTACATAGAAAAGAAAAGGACATTTGAAATCTGTTCCCTTCAAAAAAAAACAAAGGAAGTTTAGCTTTTTTAGAAGCAAAGAAGAACAAGCCGGAAGAATCAGTCGAGAATATTCAAAAATATTTGGCAGACCATCTCACATCTTTGAT
This sequence comes from Phymorhynchus buccinoides, assembly GCA_017654935.2. Classification (NCBI taxonomy): domain Eukaryota; kingdom Metazoa; phylum Mollusca; class Gastropoda; order Neogastropoda; family Raphitomidae; genus Phymorhynchus; species Phymorhynchus buccinoides. The sequence continues at coordinate 3,095 of JAGGCT020003227.1, read as the reverse complement.
TCAAGAAGAAGAAATTACTGGAGAGGATATTAAAACATTTGAAAACAGCACTGAAGTAGAAGAAATGCTGCTACTACTCAAAAAAGCAAACAAATCGATCATGATTGCGAAGTCTAGGACAATTCATACTGCTCTAACTTTCGGACATTGGCTTGAAAAAGCTGGTAAAGCCTTTGTCAAAACAAAATCGATAACATGGAGGAGTTTTCTTCGAGAAAATGTTGATATTGACATGTGCTATGTAAGAAGATTAACTGAAATTTCAACAAGGTTTTATGATTTTCCAAAGTTTCATCGGCTCGCAATCAGCATTGTTGAACTGTACAACAAAAGAAAAATGATTGAAAAACATATGAGAAATAATGAAGAGTTTTGTCAGTTTTGCAAAGATCCTTAAAGATAGGCTAGGTAAGACTAGTTACATCTAACAGGATGGGGCGGGATAGTGGGCGGCACCACTATTTCTGTAAAATGCTCCAAAGGTCCTATGACATGTAACTAACTAGCGAAAAGAGCCGCTATAAAAGCTAAGCCACTCTGAAATCAGGGTAACTCGCCTATGCTCGGTCCCAAGTCCAAGAGGAAGAATGAGGAGGGCTCTGATTTCATAGTGGCAAGCAAAAACTAGGACAAACAGTCTTCGAAGACTACTTGACACAGTTTTTAAGTAGGACAAACAGTCTTTGAAGACTACTTGACACAGTTTTTAAGTAGGACAAACAGTCTTCGAAGACTACTTGACACAGTTTTGGGCTTTACAGTTCTATTTTTAGTGTCTTACATGAAAGCAACTAGACCAACACATGAGCGTTTATTCCAGTTGCTGAGTAAAACCAAACTGCTAGTGACTGCTTAGTAGCTTAGTCAGAAGCAACAAAAAAAAGTTCTGGATTGGTTGAGAGTTACCTCCTTTACCTATAAAAAATGCATGCAAAACATTTAAGCGTACAGCCATAGCCCTGTTCAAAATAAAGGCAAAGAGGCTGTACGTACACAACCCCCCTTATTAAGTTAACAAAAATGATTTATTAAGTTATTGTTAAGTTATTATTTAAGTTTCTTATTCAAGTTCTTGTTAAGTCAACTTCAAGTTATTAATAAGTTCTTTGTAAGTCACATCAAGTATTTATTAAGTTCTAACACAAAAACTTGTCAAGTTCTTATCAAGTTCTTACTTAAGTTATTGTTAAGATTTTATCGAGTTACTTACTTAAGTTATTGTTAAGTTTTTATTAAGTTCTAAAACAATAATTTATTGCATTAAAAATGGATCGCTCTCAGGTTTTAAGCTTTTTAGTGTTTTGTTTTTCTTGTTTGTTTGTTGCTTTCTCTGATTGTTTTGTTTGTACTTCTACTCGTTTTTCTAGCTTTGGTTGCATGTGTGTTTTATATAATTTATAAGACAAATAACCAACACCAGCAACCACACCAACAGTAAGCAATACAACATCGTAATTCGTATTGTTTTGTTTGATTTCTTCTTTTTTAACTGGTATTGCGCTTATGGTTGATTCATCTTCATTCTGAGACAACAGTTTTTGTTTTGTTTGTTTATTCATTTTTTGTTGTCGATTCCACGGGGGGAAGGGGGGGGGGGGGGGTCTGATAACCTTTTACCTGCTTCAACTCGCCCTGGACTCTTCGTCACCTTGATCACTGTAGGACTGGGGCTTGTTTGCTGTTTCTGTACTGCATTCTGCTCTTGATTCTCTGTCACGTTCATTTTTAATAGCCATAAAATCTATATGATTAAAAGTAATTAATCCCATAACAACTGGTGATAAAAGCCCTCCAAACCTATAAAAAAGATCACAACTAAGAGACTCTAACGATTTAATTAAAACAGGATCTTGACTTAAATCGTAGGGGAAGACGGGGTAAAAAGCGCACGGGCGGGTAAGAAGCCCACCCCAATTATCTCATGAAATGAAGCAAATTTCAGTCTCATTTTGCCCATGAGACGAGCGTTAATGTCTAGCATTCGTCTCATGGGCAAATTTGACTGAAATTTTAACTTTATTTCATGAGATAATTGGGGTGGGCTTCTTACCCGCCCATGCGCTTTTTACCCCGTCTTCCCCTACATTAAATCTTGTGGTGAATCGACGGGAAGAAATTGATTAACTAACTTAGTGTACAAGCTTAACACTGTTTGACCTAAACTTTTAACCATTTTAGATCCTAATTGTGCTTCGTATCTGTTGTAGTACTTTTCAATGTCAGCAGAAGACATTACTTGAATCTGTTCTATACTAAATTCTGTTCCTAAGTATTGCTTCGTTTTTCCACACGCAGCCAGAGAGTATAGTTTTTCCTTTTTATTCATAACACTTGCCGACACTTCATCAGAAATTACTGCTTCCTGCGCATTTAATAGTAGTTCATCACAATTCATTTTTAGTTGATTTATTATTTTTATTTCGAAAACAAAAATGAGTGCTGAAAAAACTGTTGTTAATCTTGTATAGGGGGAAGACGGGGTAAAAAGCGCATGGGCGGGTAAGAAGCCCACCCCAATTATCTCATGAAATAAAGAAAATTTCAGTCAAATTTGCCCATGAGACGAATGCTAGACATTAACGCTCGTCTCATGGGCAAAATGAGACTGACATTTGCTTTATTTAATGAGATAATTGGGGTGGGCTTCTTACCCGCCCATGCGCTTTTTTTTACCCCGTCTTCCCCTATCAATCTGCTCTGATTGGTGGACTTTCTGTTGCGTACACAATGATTGCTAAGAAACTATTGAAAATGAAAGCAGCAGACCTAGGAAAACTAGACCTAGAGGACTCCGGTAAACTAATCGCGGTAATCACTGCTTCAATCGCAACAAAAGACTTTTTAGTTAAACAAGGAATAATTCCAGAAAATATAAATATGTAAAATAAAATGGCTTCACTCGCAATGATGATTGGCGGTGCTGTAGTAAACGCACTTGCTTTTTCAGGCAGTAATTACATGTTCAGTAAGCTAGAAACAAACGAAGAAAGAAAGAGACACGACAAAGCAATGGAACAATTAGCTAAAGCGCAAGACGCCTATGAAAAGCAAAGACTCGCTCAGTTAGATTTTATTAACAACAAATTAAAACTGCA
>JAGGCT020003226.1:0-14822 GCA_017654935.2 Phymorhynchus buccinoides | reverse complement strand
TAAAGATGGTGACAAAGTAAATGTTATTGAAGCAAATAAGGAGTAGTAAAACTCGCGTAATCATGTATAGGGACAGCAAAACATTCATGTTCGTATCAACATCGCGATTTATCGTCAGAAGTGGCGTCTGCGACGCAAACAGAAACAGGAAAGTCGATCTACTATCTACGGTAGCTGCCCAACTCGCCACCGGAAGTTATAGCAAACAAAGGGACTGTATCAGTGAGCCACCAAACCAAGGGAAGTAACAACCCCACCTAAAACGGCTAATAAAAGACCACTTGCACAAAACAATTCTTAGAATAGGTATAGCTTCACTCAGTACTAAGTACTGCTATGCATTATTAATAGTCCTGGAGAAGCTTAGCTATACCTTGTTAGTCCGTCACCAAGACAGACTATTGCGATGGGCTGGTTTGTATTTTTGTTTGTTTGTTTGTTTTTGGGGTTTTTTGTGTGTTTTTTTGTTTTGTTTTCTGTCTGTCCCAAGGATATCTCCCGAACCGCTTGACCGAATCGCGTGAAGGTGTGCCTCCTTAATAGGAAGAGATCGGCGCAAACCATTTTGCCGTCGTGACCTTGACCTTGACGTACGACCTTGAAAACCGAAAATCTATTTTTAGCCATATCTCGGGCACCGATCAACATAGGATGTTGAAACTTGGCTATGAAGGTGGTTTGGCTTATGCCCGTTCTCATGATGGCATACCGATCAAGGTCAATGTCAAGGTCAAAAAGATCGCTGGAGCCTGAAAATCGGAGGGTCATTTTTTTCTCCTTCTGTCTGTCCCAAGGATATCTTTCGAACGGGTTGACAGAATCACGTCAAATTGTGTGTGCTGGTGTGTCACCATGAGAGGAAGGCATCCGCGCAAACCATATTGCCGTCGTGACCTTGACCTTGGCGTACGACCTTGAAAACCGAAAATCTTTCAGGGGCCATAACTCCCACACCGTTAGTGTTAGAGTCTTCAAATTTGGCATGAAGGTACTTTGGCTTATGCCCGTTCTGATGGTGGCATACGGATCAAGGTCAAGGTCACGGTCCGGGCGATCCGTAGGCCTTGAAAGTGGTAGGGGTCTACACATTGGGTTTTAAGCCATATTTTCCACATTGGTACTTGACAGAAGCGCTTCAGATTGTGTGTGGTACTGTATACCCTAGAGAAGAAAACATCCGAGCATAAATTATCACCATGCTGACCTTGACCTTGAAGTGTGACCTTGAAAACCGAAATTTCCTTCTTTGCGCTATATATTTCTTCTTCAAGCTGTATCTTCGTGAACTAGAAGACAGAATCCCTTCCAATTTTGTGTCAGGATGTGACACTCTACGGGGTGTCGCAAGTGCGTGGCATTGCTGGTGACGGACATGTCTGCCGCTCGGCGACGCCCTTGTTTTGCATTCTGTTTTTATGTCGATCCAGCAAGGTTTGAGGATGCTGAGTCTAAATCCGTTGGAGGCCACGTTGTAAATGTTGGGCATTTTTAGTTATTGCGTGTTATTCAAAATGGCCGCAATGGGATTCTAAAAAATGTAACATCAGAGGATTCTATACACTTATCGTGATTATGTTGAATCTGATTCTTTTCTTAGGTAAGAAAAATAATAGTTTTTGCCGAAATGATGCAAACTTTCTTAAATGTATCCCATATTTACTAGTCCTTTGTTACTCTTCGGAGGACGGGTATTATGATCATTCGTGTCGTTTTGTCCGTATGCGCAATTATCTTTATGAACCATTCCACAGAATCACTTTGAAATATGTGTGCAAATATTTTGCATAAACCCGATGTCCCCGTCAAACAAGAATTCACTTGTTGACCTTAACCTTGAGTTTTGAACTTAATATGTGTATTGGCCATAACTCTTAAACGTTTGCACTTGCAGTCCTAAAAAAATGAACTAAGTGGGTTTTGTTTTAGGATTACGGAGGGTTTTGAATTACTGGTGACCTCTTTGACCTTGACCTTTCACTTTCGTGACCTTTAGCCTTGAATGTTTAAACGTTTTGTTTTGATCATGTATTCAAATTTCTTCACTTACGGTACCAAACATTGGTCATTAGCTTAAAGCCACAACAACCGAATCTCGGGACTGGGTCAGAACGTGAACAAGAAAGAGGGTATAAGTGCTAGCAGAGTCTTGAGAGAGAAGTCTTCAACGAAAACTTGCCTCTGCTTTTATATCCTTGGTGTGGCTTTAAGGTAATGCATAATGATGCCAAGTACCGACGACTATAACGTTGATCTCAACGGTTGGCATTTGTTGCTATGCACCAATCAGTGTAGTGCAGTGACCAGTGTCGAATTTTAGATTGGGGAAAGGGGACTGCCTTTCCCAGTGGATGGAGAGGAGAATGGAGGGAGGGAAGAGTGTTAAAGGCATTGGGGGATGTGTAGGTGCACAATTCTTGCTTTTGCGCTGTGGCGAGAGAAAGGTGTACTTTTAGTGATCTTGTTGGGCATGCAGACTTAAGTCTTGAAGCATGCGATATTTAAAATGAATTCATGCGCCAAAAATGGCAATAGCAAATCAGCAGGTCTTCTATTTGTTTGAGGGATTGTAGCAGAAAACACAAAGGCTACGTTCGTAGTAACTGGTCAAACACATGTTACACAAATACAGCTGATGGTGTTGTCCATAACGAGTCAATTGTCCACTATGCTCTCTTCAGCATTTGATACATATCTCTGATGGCAACTGCTACGTTTGTTTTGCGCTCAAAATCTCCTTTCCATTTGCAGAATTATATGCAGATGGGTTCTGCCCTGCTAATGTACCCATAGCTGTATTACAGATCGTCTTCACGTGCTGGCGATTGTCAGAATTTCATATAGTTCTGGCAGATTCTATGTAGTCACTATCGTGTAATAATAATTGCTAACCCACGCATTTTCCAGCTAAAATTTAAAGGACGCATATTTGGAGTTGCTGAGAAATGCTGCTGCTTCCACAAGCCACTTGATAATGAGCTTAGAAGCATTGTGCTTCAAAGTTAGCCAGGGTCGGCGAAAGACCAACTTTGCAAGTGTCGTTTCACGTTCGGGTTATTATGGACATTTCTATGATGAGGGGATGCACCAATATCATTATCAAAAATACTATTACTGTATCCGTAAACTTGATACCAATGCTCAGCTGCATTGAACTTTGAACAGATCTTTGTCATCTGGATGTATCAACGTGATAGCAATAGTAGCCTCAACAGATTTTCAAAGATGAAAGGTGAGACTGAGAGTCTAGGGACAGTTCATCTAAAAACAGCTTTTGCATGTCATGTCCAGAATTTGATATCATATACCTGCTAATGCAACCAACGAAGCTTACTAGCATGATCACCATCATAAACAAGAATAAAGTGATTGAGTTTTTCACCCCACCCCTATAATGTGTACAGCTACTCAGTACAGCTGTGGGTCTTCGATGAACTCACTGTCGGTCATTGATGAACTCACTGTGGGTCATTGGTGATACTATCGTTTGTTTATTTTCACCATGGACAACAGAGGCTGGGGACACGTCCAGGTAGGGACTGTACATAAGGACCATCTTTTGCTCCTACCCGTTGACTGGTTTTCTTTGTCTGTTGATTGTTGCATCTTCCACATTCAGGACATGGGTCACTAAGTGCAGCATCTTCTTTGGCCACTCGATTCAATATAATCTGAAGCCTGGATTCAGATGGTACTGCCTTGACACAATGCTTTTTATAGTTTATTTATTTAGCATAGAAGCTTCATTTACTTCTTTATCTCTTTGCTGTACAATGATCTCACCAGCATGTCCAGATGGTCTGGTTTAAACGTTTTTATTGTCTTTACATAACAAACATACATAGCAACAAAACTGAAACAACAACAAGCTAGGCTTATGGCGTGCTCAGTATAAGAAAAAGTGCATATCAGACAATATAGACGGATTTAAATAACTATTTGCTTCAATCAAAATAAACAAATGACACAAAACCGAGTGTCAAGATAAAAAAAAAAAGGGGTAAATCATAATAGAATCAAGAGCCCCCCCCCCCCCCCCCCCCCCCCCTCCCCCAAAAAACAAAAAAAACAACAACAACAACAAAACAAAAAATACCCCACATACCCAAAAAAGAAACAAAATCAAATTAAAATTGATTATCTCAAATCAGAAAACAATTGCAAATCAAATATGATGATCTCATATAAAACAAGCTAATGCCTTACTTTTTAAGCAACAAAACTTAAACTTGCAGACACTGACAAACAGACATAAACATAGAAAGACAGAAGGACACACCAGCAGATATATACACTCAGAGAGGGAGAGGGGGGGGGGGGGGGGGGGGGGGGGGGGGGGGGGGGGGGGAGAGAGAGATGTCTGCCTTCAACTGTTGTGTTTTGTGGCACATGGTGCAATATCCATGGGATCATTCAACTGTGTGGGCTTATTAACGTGATTATTGCTCGAAGTATGGAGTTTGATTTTTAAATTAATTGTTTTTAGCGATTTCTTGATATAAAAAAAGGGTAACATCTTGGCATTAAACTTGTCGGCATCAACCTATACGTACTTTTTACCAAGTAAAAGTGGGCAATAGACCGTTGTGGTCATGAGTTTAAACAAACCTGAGAGACCTAGTCATTTAAGATATAATACACATGTTAAAATGTACACGACGGTATCGTTAGAAACGAAATAATGTTCTCCTAAAAATAACATTATGCATTATGTGGATATAACGAAGACTTCTATATATCATGTTTTAGGGGTGCTAGCATTATTTATAAACTTTATAGACACAGACACTGACAGTTAGACAGACAGACTGACAGACACACACAGACACACAGACACACGGACACACGCACGCACACGCACACGCGCACGCACGCACGCACGCACGCACACGCACGCACACGCACACGCACACACACACACACACACACACACACACACACACACACACACACACACACACACACACACACACACACACACAAAGCACAGAGAGGCACACGAGCGCATCATATCAAGCCTGGATCTAATTACCAGACATATATTAATCTGTTATCACTCAGACACTAAGTTAATCTACTCATGCTCTCATCCAGTCATATGGCAGCAAGCTTCTCTCTCAGTCGTTGTGGTGCTAGTTCAAGAACAAACGACTATCATAATAATGTCAATTGCTCAAACACATTTCTCATAACACAAGTGTTGGGCTAAGGTCAAGAGAGGTCTAGAGTCCCTCTAGGGTAGAATTGAACAAAGGGTGAATGCTCTCTTTCTAATTAACTCCCCTCCACCAAAGTTGATTACGATACCAATCACCTAGCAGTGCGTGGGTCAGAACCAAAGTGAGACAAACAAAGCATCATAGGGTCCAAACATTACATGTCAGGTTTTAACGTGGTGACAACCCTGACGTGGCCTTAGTTATCGACAGGGCTAGAAACAACATAGCGTAACATAAAGTGAGTCCATTTCACAAGGGTTACTTTTGCGATGAAGCGCGCCACAGAGCGGTGTTATTTTACTTCAAGTTACCATTATGCTTCTTTTTTGGGTTTAATTTCGTGGTCTTTATGTACTGTTTTAGTGCCCAGAATTCCTTTGATGGCTATAAGACAACTAAAATAGTTTCAGTTTGTGTTTGAGGTTTAAGATACAAATTACATCTGCGTGTCACTGTTATAGCCTTGTCGCATAGCGTCAGCTAAATTTATATGTGGGTGAATAGTGTAAACAATGAGATGATAGGCCTAAGCCTTCCTATACAGAGCACTTCCTGTTGAAACTTGCCCACAATTTTAAACTTGGTCTCTGACGGATTTGAAATAATTATGAAGACGTGTAAAAGATTTCAAATCCTTTGACCAACTTAATACAATATATTTCAGAAGAATGTTTTGACCATTTAGCAAAAAACAACAGCCCACGCTCCTACTATTAAGCAGTACATTCTTGTTATTAAACAATGCTGTCATCTGAAATGCATCTTTCCACATACGTTGCGGAGACCTACCCGTCAATAGAATCGTTCGAGGAAACGACTCCATCAACCAAAAATGTTTCTAGTCAAGTTCCAGAACCAGACCACATTTTCTTCGAAATCAGCGCCGCAATTTGGCTGGCTATACCTCCCGCAATTATCGTGCTGGGGACGTTCGGCAATGTGATGACAGTGGTGGTGATGCGAGGGATGCGCTCGTCAAAGTCCACTGCCTGCTTGTCTCTGTACTTCACCGCACTGGCCGTGTCAGACCAGATTCAGCTCACCTCACTGGTTCTGTTTTTGTGGGTCAACAAGTCATTTAGCTGGCCGATTTCGTTTTTCCGTTTCGAACTTTTATGCAAAATCCCCAAATTCCTTTGGAACTTTACCTCCTTTACGTCAGCGTGGCTTCTGGTCTCTATGACGTATCAGCGTGTAACGTCAGTGGTGGCGCCACATCGCGTTCAGGTTCTGTGCACGGCGAAGAGAGCTAAAGTCATTATTGGTGTTATGTCAGTTCTGGCCTTTGCCTTGCACTCGCAGTATCTATTTAACTGGGTGTACTTTTCGCGTGATAGAGGTTGCCTGTATGGAAAGAACGTGACGTTCCTCATCAGGGAAGTCTTTGAATGGCTCGATCTGTTCTTTTTCTCAATCATACCATTCGTCCTGCTCGCTTCCGGAAACTTGCTGTTGGTCTTCAAAGTCATCAAATCCTCGAAACTTTCCCTGAAAATGAGAGGAGTTGACCAAAAAGAACAAGGAAAATCTGGTAATGATCAAGTTAATTCCATGACAATAACGCTCATCGTGACGTCCACTACGTTTTTGATGCTGACGGTTCCTATCTGTATTTATGGTTTGGTGCAAATGGCGGGGTTTCTCAGCACCTCCAAACCCACTCAGACGTTGATTTGGACTGTTAGTGACATGTTGTACTTGAGCTCGTGTGCGTACAATTTTTACCTGTACCTGTTGAGTGGGAAGAAATTCAGGGATGAAACGAAACGATGTTTGAGCTACAGTGCCCTGAGCAAATAAAAGCAGAGTATTCTAATTCAGTCCAAGGCTTCATCAGCAAACTGTATTGTTTTCTGGAATTGAAAATCACCGTATTAGAAAGTTACAGTCATAAGCTTTTAAGCATTGTCGGATGGAAGTGTCAGAGATTTCAGATGGTTTCTGAGCCAATTCATTGCTTGGAATTTAGTGTATTTGTAGTGCCTACAAACAATACAAAAAATAAATTACAATTGATATTTAAAATATAAAAAGCCCTATTGGCATGATACTTTAAAGCTAAGTGTAAGTGCATTTGTTTCCCGGAAGTACAAAAATATATAAAACGTAAACCTTTAAAGGTGGACCCTGACGGATGAGTTTTTGCAAGAAACACGTCGAGATCACCAGAAAGACAGCCTTTTCAAGGATCGGAACACTCACTTTGCTCTGGTTTCTTAGAAATTAAACCGTCAAAACGACGATTCCTCCTTGGCGGAGATGCCGGAGAGAGAAGCCATTTTGGATGGGGTGGGTGGAGGACAATCATTGTGGTTGAAGCGTTTTCTTTTTTGTAGTGCAGTTTTAAAAAAAAGGAGCTATTTCCTTTGTTGTGAGCGAAACTCCTTTAAATAAACTGTATATAATTTAAAAAAGAAAGAAAAAAAGGCTTGTATTGCGAAAATTTCGTGCAAACGATTTGGCAGCCATTAGAAAAGAGATGGCACACGCCTTCTCTTTGGGTGAAATAATTTGACTTCCAGCACCTCCGCCAAGGAGGAATCGCCAATTTGACGGTTTCATTTCTAGGAAACCAGAACAAAGTGAGTGTTGCAATCTCTGTAAAGGGTGTTTTCCTGGTGATCCCGACGTGTTTCTTACAAAAACTCATCTGTCAGGGTGCCCCTTTAAATGTAAATATCCTGTGTCTATACTTCGACCCAAACTAAAATGCCATTTGGAGAATGCCCTCTTTATAAAGTTCCATTTACATCCGTTTACATCTTGAGTGTAATTTAGGTTATCTATATCTTATGATATGCTTTAAAGATAGAATTAATGATAAAGTTAGAAATTGCGGTAGTAATGTGCACTACGTTTAGCATTGGTAACTTTAGTGTTATTTGAAGTTACGTTGAAAAGCGTTGAAAACGACGTAGTGGATTTTTTTCTCACTTTTTTTTCACACAAATTATCCTTACCTTAACATTTTTGAAGGCATAAAAGGAGCCACGGTATCAGTTTTCTGTACGTTTTTGTTTTGATTAAAAAAAACCCACAAAAAACACACAATACCATCCAATATCATAATGCGGCTTTATGTCAAACTTTCTAAGACATGAATAAACATGTATTTACAGCCTGGGCTGTGTTAGTGCTTGTGGTATGCTTGAATGCTTGTTTATATACATGCATTATATAAAGTAGAACCGGAACAATGATAACAATGACGGCTGTTTCTGGAATAAAAAGAAAGTACTGATTTTTTCATAGTTCATTGTTGACTTATTTAAACGTATGATTTAATACAAAAGCATATTAAGGTAATACACAAAATAAAATTTAGAGGGCCTATGTTAGCCCTTGGAGCAAACATGGGAGGATTTACCCCTCCGCTCTTCCCCAATCATGCTCTCTTACCCTCCCTTCACTTGGTTGTGACACTTGCGGATGGTGCTTTAATGATTTTATGTACCAAATATTAGGAAAAATGAATGTTAATTTAATATGTGAACTATACAAACAAAGTCTATAATAACGAAAACATAAACACCCGAAGGTGCTGATAGGACCCAGAGATGCCCCAGCCATGCCTGCCCTAGGTGTTGCATTGTTAAAATAAAATAGGAAAGTAAGCATGTATCCCTTAAAAGACAAAGCTCATTCAGATGAAATAAATGAAGAAATTACGAAAGTAAAAGCAGAATATGTATCAAATATAAACAATATTAACAAAACAGAGGATGAACTTGAATTTTCTATTTATGATGACTTATTTCTTGACAATGTGTTAATGAAATAAGATCAAGGATCATTTCATTTGCAATTGTCAAAATGAAAAAGACTATGGTATCAGAAGAACACTTATAATAGGATATTAAACAAGAGGCAAAGCCTTCAAGGCTCATGTCTGATTTGTATTACAATAGCAGGCATGGGAATTCCCATGACAATTCCCATGCCTGTATAGAGAGAATACTGTTATGTAGACACTTGTGCATCTGAAAACAGAATCAATTTTTATTTTACTGTGTAAATTAAATTATTTCTATGCATTAAATTACCCCTACCCCTTTCTTTAAAATTTAATTATATGTATGTTTATATATGCGCATGTAACATAGTGGAGCCCTATTTTTATTTTTGGCAAACAAGTAAAATTGAAAAGCATATTGACCAAGCTGTCAGAAAAACATAGTGACCAATACCCCCCCGCCGGGGTAAGGGGGGTCTACGGACACCTGTAGTAGGCCTACAGTCTTTGCCTGTGGGTCTAAGCCTCTTACTCTTAGAAAATTAATAATTGAAGTTGCGTAATTCGTAAGTCCATACTCCTGATCTGTTACTGTTTGAAACTAATTGTTCATGCGATCAAAACTTATTCCACATCATCTACATTTCTGTAAGATATTTTATATTAGTCCTAATATTTTATTTTCGTTTCATTAATCCCCCCCCCCCTCTGCCACAAAGCAAAGGTCAAGGTCACAGCCAGCAAGCTCATCCATGTTTATCTTCCCCTGTACAGTCTTTGCACATGGTGATCAATCGTCTAGGCCTAACAAAGGATTCGTAGGTCGAAGGCAGTGAAATCGACGAACCCTGGATTTTCCGTATATTTTTTTTCAAGACTGAAATGAATGTGGGCTAAATGTTAAGTACGTCGTCTTGATTATGAGGTAAGGCGTGATATCTTATTCTCTAGACCTAGGCCTTGTTGCGGGAAGTGCGGTAGGCTAAGTATTGCATGCGCAGAGATGATGTGCGAATGAACACGAACAACCGTTGTCAAACTCGCAAGTAAAACGAAACAACCTGGCCGTCAACGCACACACTCGGTACATCCATTTGTTACAGAAAATATAAGTTAACGACGTTACAATGTACCTATTTGTACACACCTGAAGTCTTATGTTTCTTTTTAAAGAGCGTTTTTGTATCTCTAATGGAGAGTCTTCTTTCCAGTATCTCCTACTCGGTAGAACACAACAGTAATCTCTGCAACAAATGATTTTCTTTCTTTTGTTCCTTACCGATGTATCTGACTGCTTTGATCGTTATGACTTGAAGGCTCACATCAAAATCAAGTATCCTGCTAACTTTAACCCTCTAACATCTTATGTTTTTTTGAGAAAACAACAACGTTAAAGTTTCAGTGGAGAGTGAGAGTCTTCTTTAGTTTGAAGAGTGTGACTGAGTAAATCTCTGCAACAAATGATTATCTTTATTTTGTTCTTTATCAATGTATCTGACTGCTTTGATCGTCGTGACTTGAAGGCTCAGTCAAAATCAAGTATCATGCTAACTTTGACCCTCTAACGCCTTATATGTTTAGAGAAAATGACAACGTTAAGGTTTGAGTTAAGATTAAAGGTCGGGGCCACGGACGGAACACACACATACACACAGACACACAACCGAACATGTACGATACTATAGACTCACTTTGTTTTAAAAAACGACGTGAGCCAAAAATCAGAAAACAACAAAATATCCGAAGGAGATGTCCAAGCCATAGATTAGAAAAAAGAGCAATTGAAAGCATAGTATTAAGATCATGTGCTAGATGGATAGCAGAAGCGGGGAAAGTTCTTTCCTTTTCGTGTGTAAACACATGGCAAAAACCATTGAACAGCATTCTAACAGGTCAGACAGATATGTAAAAAGAAGTTCAACATTATTATAACCTCTATATGATTAGGTTGCTATGGCCTGTGAAATATAAAAAAGGTCAACGGAATTCTTCTGTATCTGTATCTGTATTTGCTACGTTGAAGGAGCCCATGAAGGCTATTACTCAACGGAAAGGGGAGAGCGCTTTGCGAGTTTAAAAAACTTGTACTGTCCTGATAGTATGATAGTGTATAGTGTATTTAAAATACTGACTTGTTGGTATGGCAGTGAGTTAAAAAAAAGTTACTGTCCTGATGATATGACAGTAAGACAATGGGCCATAGACCTTTCTTTTGCGGCATCTAGGCAAGCCAGGAGAAAGCAGACAGTCTGGAACTTTTAATTATGCTTGAGGGAGTTTGTGTAGTGCTTAAGAACATGGAAAACACTAAAAGCCCTGGAACTGAGGGCTTCAGTGCCGATTTCTTCAAAGTTTTTTTTAATGGAAACAGTTGGGTATGTCTGTGCTTAGAGCTTGGAATGACGTTTTTTTTAAGGTGAACTGTTCTGGGTCAAACAGCAGGGAGTCATTGCAATATTTTTCCAAAAAGTGATAAACCTAGACAGTGTAATCGAACATTTGAGACCCATATCAGTTTTTGTTTTGTTTGTGGATAAAATATTATTATATGATCATTATGTATAGCTAAGACAATATAATGTGTGTTACCTAATATCATAAATGACGATAAAACGGGATTTGTTAGACACAGATCTATTGGTGATAACATACGATTAATATTTGATACAATATCATATTTACAGAAACACAATATTTGGGTTTATTGTTAAACATTGACTTTCGAAAAGCATTTGATTCGGCCAGTTTGCAGTTAATGTTTAATGTATCCAGCGGTTTTTAAGTAATATATGTGTGAGTGGATTAGTGCATTTTACATAAATACCAATACTTGTGTAATTGTTAATGGACAGGTCTTAGAATGGTTTCGAATTAAAAGAGGTCGTCAACAAGGGGACTATGTTTCAACGTATCTGTTCATCCTTTGTGCAGAGGTATTGGCAATTATGATTAGAGACAATAAAGATATTCAGGGAATTAAAATGAATAATGCAGAATATAAATGTTCAAATATGCTGATGAGACACAATTCCTGCTTGCTGGGGATAAAAATCATTCGAAACTTGTGTTAATAATCTCTTTACATTTGAACATGTACCAGGACTACATACGAATTTGCGTAAGGCAAGTGCCGCATGTCGACAGCGTTTCATGGGACATTTAGATATCATCTGAAATCCTAAAACAAAGTCAAATCTTGGCATATGGATAACTAATAACTTGAAATAATGTGTTGAAATCTATTATCAAGACACGATCGGGCATCAGACATAAGACATGGGACATCATCAGGTGGACATTTCAGGTCAATTCCACAACTCTGGTAACCCTGTCGTATGTCTGGTTCAAACGTTTTATTATTTTTAAAGCAGCATGAGCAACAACAGCGACATAATCGAAGCAACAACAAGCAGAGCTTGTGGCGTGCTCAGTTCAAACTAGTTACACAGCATGAATATTGGCGGAATTATACCAGTTTGCAAGGACGTAAGAAAAAACAATAAAGAGGTTTCACTAAATATCACAACAAACAACAAAGAAGCAACATAACGATAAAAGAGAAGGTAAATCAATCGGTCGCATATCTGAGGGTTATGCGCCAGACAATACTACCCTAGGCATTTCACTCATTCTTGTTGGGTAAAAGCCAAAAGGTACTACTAGAAATGAAATAAAGAAGCCTGATCCTGGCTAATTTACCTTCTATTTTTTGAATGATTGTACCTTCTGGTACTTTAGCCTCTATTCATTAATTGTTGTTTGTTGTCGAACCTTGGCTTAAAGACTCCAGGGATCATCCCTACAGCTGAAGCACTTGAACACCATGGCGGTACAAATGCACCAGCTAGGGATGGGAACATTAATGTGTGTGTCCGTTTTTTGATTACCCCACCACGTGGGCAGACACACTCCTACTTCGGAGGATTCTGTTCATTAATGGAGATTTCCCTCCACTATTCTCAATCTTTGTTTTAACCAAACTTCTATCGAAGCATACCAGTCTGTGTGTTGTTTATGTGTAACATAATATTAACCCTTCTAGCACCGTTCGCCCAGTACATCACACTTCACTCCCACCGAATGCAAAGACATTCACTGCCAAGTGGCCTGTCGTGTACGTGTTTGTGTATTTTTAGAGCATATGTCTGTTATTTTTTCTTTCTTGTTAGTGCAATGCATTCACATTCGAGAAAACCTTGTGCCCCCCCCCCCCCCCCCCCCCCCTTGTCGGTTGAGATGCAACAGACAACCAAGAACGTCAAGAATCACATGGTGGTAGAAGAGTTGAATGCTGTTTTTGTTGTCTGTTGATGAATCATTGATTGTAAAGCGCTTTGGGCTCATCTGAGGTAAAGCGCTATATAAATGTACAATTATAATTATTATTATTAAAGATTAGAAGACTGTGCATGCCATTCTTGACTAAATGTTGATTAAAACAAGGACTGCCTAATCTGTAGACTAGGCACGTCTGAAAAGTTACTTTACGAGTTAGGCAGTCTGAGTGCCTAGTTCACAAACTAGGCAGAGTAGTTGCCTAATCTACAGACTAGGCAATTCTGCGAGTTAGGCACGACATACACACTTCTCTCCACCAATGTTGCTGTGTTGTGATGTGGGTGATGATCATAGCATAGACAAACCTATAATAACACATCCTTTTATTACGATGATGATGATGCTGTTGGGTTTGCTCACCCCCTTTGGCTCTTATTCATGCAGTGCTAGGCAAGGGGTGTGGTAAGCAGTCTTGCTGGAGGGGAGTTAATGAATCGAGAGTTACCTCCTCCTCTTATTGGTTTCAATTTATCCTCTATGTGTTGTGCTTCTCGGAGTATTGGTAAGGTTCGAACAGGGCTTTTTCCAGATTTTTTGCCTGTACTATTGTCTAAGGGCAGAACATCTCTTTTCGGAGCAGTGCCAAATATTCTGAACACGTTTGGAACAAGACATTTAGAAAGAAAACGATTGGAACTCGCTACAACAAACAAACAACCCCCAAAAAAAACCCCACACCCAACAACAACCCCCAAAACTGCCATTTTAGGACTTAGATTTTCCTCATCGAAGTTTATCATTGACATTGTGTTTGAAACGCCAGGACACTGAACATAGTAAGAGTATATATTATGTAGATGTTTCCATCTTTAATATGTTATTATATTAAAACTGAAAACACCTACATAATTCGATGGCTTGGAGTCAAAACTAATTATTGGATTTATTACAAAAACTAATAACTTGTATCAAACAATGACTGCAAAAATATACAAAGGGGGATTTGCTGTTTTATATTGCAGCAGTCTTTTTTTATACAAGTTATTATTTTTCGTAATAAGTTCAATAATATGTCAATGGACTATCTAAAGATAGTCCGTTTTGACTACAAGCCATCGAATATGTAGTTGTTTCCATCTTTAATAGGTTATTATATTCTAACTGAAAACACCTACATAATATATGCTTATCCGTATGTACCCATCTATATATTATACATAGGCGTACGTGCAACCGTGTGCATGCCCGTTTTATACACACATCCACTTCAGAAGCAAATAATAGAAGTCTGAATTCACATTCACCGTGAACGATTAAGAGCAATAGAGAGAAGGGCTTAGGGAGAAAGAGAGGGGTGTGTGAAGAGGAAAGCAAGACAGAGAGAGAGAGAGAGAGAGAGAGAGAGAGAGAGAGAGAGAGAGAGAGAGAGAGAGAGAGAGAGAGAGAGAGAGAGAGAGAGAGAGAGAGAGAGAGAGAGAGAGAGGTCGAAAAGGTTAGTCGAAGTCGAAAATATTAATGAATAGGCCTCACTTCCCATATCATGTGGGAGGGTGGGGAGGGGGATTACATCATATAGTAAAAAGCCAACTGTCCCG
>JAGGCT020003225.1:0-7500 GCA_017654935.2 Phymorhynchus buccinoides | reverse complement strand
GAGAGAGACGAGAGAGAGGAGAGAAAGAGAGAGAGAGAGGACAAGAGAGAGAGAGAGACAGAGAGAGAGATCCAGAGGGAGAGAGATGAGAGAGAGAGAGATTACAGAGAGAGAGAGAGAGAGAGAGAGAAGACGAGAGAGAGAGAGAGAGAGAGAGAGAGAGAGAGAGAGAGAGAGAGAGAGAAAGATAAGAGCGAATACAATCCGCAATACAATACAATACAATACAATAGGCTTTTAAAGTCATTAGCTTCACAAACCCTTATTACATAGGGTACATGAAACAAAATGAGCACTGCAAATCGTACACACGCAAAAAAAGAAAACGGTTCCACCATCGTCATCACCAACACATCATCATCGCCATCATCATCACCACCACCACCGTAACCATCATCATCATTCATCATCACCATCATCATCAGCATCATCATCATGCATCATCATCACCATCATCATCATCACACCATGGTCAGCACCATCATCGCCAACACCAGCCAGACGGGGGTCTTCATCATGATGCATCAACATCACAATCACCATCGATAATCTTAGTCATCATCATCATCAGATTTATCAGGGAGATCATGGTCCATCATCATCATGGGCTTCATCGAGGGTTGAAGCTACTCTTGGGTATGCATGGGCATTCTCATCATCCATCACCATCGCTTGCATCATCATCGGGCATCACCATGCACAAAAAAAACAATAAATCATTTCACACCACTTCGCTTATACCTGACACTAGTACTAGTGCGTAGGCAGAAGGTCATCACCATGGCATCAGGGTAATCATCATCATTGGGACATGCATCATCATCGTCATGCATCATGCATTATCATAATCATTCACACCTTACGCCTGGACTGTACAAACATCATGCTGGCCACGGCAGTAAAGGTTGTGATCATCATCTGCATCCACCATGATCATCATCAGTGGGTGGGGGCGCGCGATCAGTGAGGCATCATCATCCATGGGCGGGGGGGGGGGGGGGGGGGGGAGGGGGTGCATCGGCATCGGGGGGTCCATTATCGTCAAAAAAAAGGTCATTATCAACTCTTGGAAATCACCTATCATCTTATCATCAATCATGCATCATCACCACCATCATGCATCATCATCACCATCATCATCATCAAAATCACCATCACCAACCCATCATCATTTTCTTCATCATCATCATCATCATCCTCACCAACATCATCATCATCATCACCAACCCATAGTAGTCCACATCGGGGTGTAGCAGTCACTCTTCCTCCATGGTTGGAGAGCAATTTCTCTCCCAGTCCAAAGTCAGGACCAGGTATCTGCACTGCACACAGTCAGGGTAACGCACCACAGACAGTCCACGCAGTCAGGGTAACGCACACAGTCAGGGTACGGCACACAGTCAGGGTACGACTCACACAGTCAGGGTATCGCACACACCAGTCAGGGTACAACAGCAGTCAGGTACGGGCATCACAGTCAGGGTACAGTGCACATGTCATAGTACGCACACACGTCAGGGGTACGCACACAACAGTCAGGGTATATCACGCAATACGTTTATGTATTCATTTTATTCGTTTACACTTATTTATGAATGATGTCGCGCATTACGTGGAACTCATTCAAGTCGTTCATGCCATGTATGTTGGAATGAACAATAGATCTGTCCCAATCTGGTGATGCATTTGCTTCAAGGGAAGTAAATTGTGTGCAGTGCAACATAGCCGTACCTTGGTCACTTCTAAACTCGCTTCGCACCTTAGACTACAGTCTTGACCTATTATCAGTCTTGTTGTTTTTCTGCCTCCGTCTGACTTTTGCTTTTGGTAGTGGTTTGTTGTGGGAAGCCATCGGTGTACGGAGTCATTCTATAATCAAGTCTATATATAACAAGTCTGATCTACCACTTCCCTATTTCTAAACCTGGTAACTAAAAACCCCGTAATCCTTCTTCAGTCTATTTGATCTCTCCTTTTGTTTATGTATGTTTTTTGTGTTTGTTGTGGTATATGGCTGGAGTGGAATTATATTGCGCGTTCAATACTTTTACGCATTACAGTACAGTCCATAGCAGGGTCCCCCGTTTCAAACAAAAATCAAGATACAGTAGCGACAGAACTCACGGTCCAACGGTGTTTTTAATAAAAGTTAAGACTAAGTCGTTATCTGACATTACACGCCTTTACACATCCAAAGTCGGCAATTTTAAGGCAGCCACAGTGAATGTTCACACCGTCTGCTACTAAAAGGGAGCAATGAGGCACTCAAATTGGGGGTCTATTATGTGCCCAAATACTCTTTATTCGTGTTTATTTTTTGGGAAGTTATTTATGTGTCACCAAAAGTAATCCGCAATACTGCAGATGATTTTTGTTCTCATATAAACGTGTACCCCTGTAATGGAAAAATGGACAATGTTTGGTTGAAGTTATGGCTGGCTGTGGAATCAAGGGTTAAGGGAGCCTTCGTGCAGAGCGGAGGGGTTCAGTAGCATGGTAGAAGTGTGTAACAGCTGTGTGCAATCGAAGATGAATTGAGTGCTACTACCACTATCCTAGAACTGTACTCTGCCGCAGACAGAAAATGAAGAAAACAATACTTTTTAAAAATTCATGACATGAACAAACGAAAACTGATAGAGGCCATTCTGGCAAAATGTCTGAACATGACGATCTGCTCAAAACGTCCTCTGCCGGTCCTGGAACAGCACACAATGGGACACTAAGTAGAGATAAGATGATGGGAACGATCCTGGAGGCAATGCCCTGAGGCAGTGCATAACTCCAAGGAATTCCATTCTTTAAAAATCAATTTTTTATACAATGGTCTGTCAGTAGGGTACCTTTATATAGATGTAAGGTGCTTTAGGGGATGGTCACCCTCTTGACTTTATTAAGAAAGAGCACATACTGGAGTTATTCCCCTTTACATCCGTGATGACGTTCATCAATGATGTCACCAAGGCCCGTACGTAAACCGTCATATGGCAGGTCAGAAGTGGCTACTGCCTTAATGACTCAAAGTGAAGGGCATTTTGCATGGGCTCCTTTTAGTGCTTGGAGATTGTTGCTGCGGTGGTGGCGTTTCGGAAATAGACTAGAAAGTACATTCGCACTAATCGACGATGGACATACACAGAAACTAGGATGATGACAGGACATACGACCGAGAGAGAGTAGAGAGGACCAGGGCAGACCAAGAAAGTATTTAAAATGTCCATCCCTGCTTTTATAAATTTTGAAAAAAAAAATCTGCTGAACAAATGTGGGGAGTCATTGGGAGGATGGTTGTATAACAAAGTTGTGCTGTGACTTTATCTGAAGTGAAAAGCACACCTCTCTCTCTCGTGGGTCTCTGTGTTATTGGTACTCTCGATGAAACATGGTTCGTTTAGTGGGTCTCCATTGTTCAGTAGCTCTCTGTGTGTCTCTGTGGTCTCTCTTGTCTGTGGTTTGTGCTTCTATCTGGTCTCTCCCTGTGTGTCTCATGTCCTGCCTGTGTCTCTGATCTCTGGTTCACGCTCTCTCTGCGTTTTCGGGTCCTCTCTGTCTCTCCGTGTCTCGGGCAGGTAGTCGTCAGTCTCTCTTCTCTCTATCAATCATCGTCTCGGCCTCGTATCTCTATGCTCTCTCTCAGTATCCTCTCGGTCTGTGTCCTCTCGTCGCTCTGTGCTCTCTCATGTCGTAGGCTCGTGAAATGTTATCTCCACGAGGGAAAGTAATCCAGCCCCACTGTCCAGTAAGCGGGCGAAGTTGAAGATCGTTGAGTCCTGAACAAGGGCTCCGAGCCCAGTCGTCTCACTCGTGTACCGGGCACTCGGTGAACCCCAAA
This sequence comes from Phymorhynchus buccinoides, assembly GCA_017654935.2. Taxonomy (NCBI): domain Eukaryota; kingdom Metazoa; phylum Mollusca; class Gastropoda; order Neogastropoda; family Raphitomidae; genus Phymorhynchus; species Phymorhynchus buccinoides. Next base: position 3,668 of record JAGGCT020003225.1, on the reverse strand, counting down.
GGGTTTGTCCGGTGCCGGGGGGGGGGCGGGCGACACGTCTTGTCTCTGCTCATGGAGTACTGAAGGGGGACTGTCTCTCGGGGATCGGGGTAGGGGTCACTCAGGTATGGACAAAAACCGGCACTCCTTGGGGGAAAACTCCCAAAGAAAACGAGTCTGCACGTGGTTGAGCGCGGTGCTGCTCGCGAGTAGGCATCTCGATGCATCTCCTTCCTCCCTCTCTCTCTCTCTCTCTCTCATGGCATAGGCTAATGACAATGGCCTCTATCGGCTCACGAGAAAGTATCCTATAGTTCTCTCCAGTCCCTACAGAAGGGGAGTCTGAGTCTCGCTAACAAGGCTCTCGGGTCGGTACGCAACGACAAGCACAAGCAAGCAACGCACAACTGTATGAAACCCCACAAAAACCAAACTACCACACGTGCGCGCTAGTGCTACCGCCACGCACCACGCAACCGCAACACACAGCGTACCTCTCTCTCGTCTCTTTGCTCTACTTCTCTTCACTGTCAGACAACTCTCTCTCTCATCTCCTCTCTCTCTCAACAGAGAACAAACACGCCTCTCCTCTCATCTCTCTCTCGCACATCTAGCACACGCAACGCATCGCGACACGCACGCACGCACAACACTCGCACACGCACTACACCACACACACAACGATTTAATTAGCCTGATGTTCGTATAGGCAGCAGGTGGTCTGCGGTATGGGCGAACGCATGCAATTGCGTGATCGTGGGATGACCAATGCTAATACACACACAGTGCGGCACATGCAGCACGTATGCCGAACGCATACAATGGCCGAACGACCGGGCGGGGGCCGCTGCGCGACTCTCTGTCTCTTTCTCCTACTCGGCTCTCTCCTTCGGCCTCTCTCTCTACGTCTCTTCTCTCTCCCATGCTCTATCGTCCTCTCTCTCTCTCTCTCTCGTCTCTCTCTCTCTTTTCTCTCTCCTCCCTCTCTCTCTCTTTCTATGATCACCTCTCACATCTGACACACAAATACACCCAACACCACACACACACATGCAACACGCACCCGCACACACACTACACACGCCCTACACACGTGCACTACGCACACAGTCGTAGGCGCGCATGGTTATCACACACACAAGATCCCATTGCTCGAAGCGAAAAACAATCGACAATAGTGATCCGAATCTAGTACGCGTGCGCGTGCACAGACGAGCATAGAGAGAGAGAGAGAGAGAGAGAGAGAGTAGAGAGAGAGAGAGAGAGAAAGAGAGAGAGAGGGGGGGAGGTGGTATGGGGAGAGACAGTACCAGAGGAAGAGAGAGAGAGGTAGTAGCAGAAGTATGATAGGAGGGGTAAGGGACCGTAGAAATGTGACAGAATGACACGAACCAAGGGAGAGTAGGAACAAGACGAGGTACAGAAAGATATAACGACAGACTAGAGCGACGAACTAGACGGACTGGGACGGTCATCTATTCGTAATATATTCAGCGGGACTGACAGAACGTACAGGACATAATTAAAGCTGTAGATTAACTGGGCGTTGCAGTTGAATCACGACAGATTTCTGCATAGGTGAGCTGGAACAGATCACACGCGTCGCGTGTGCATCAATGTGAAATTTGGCCCGTGGGGAGGTGGTACACTGCTGGGGGGACGATGAACTTCAAAATTGGGGTTCGGGTTGTCGATAATGTTCATTCAATTCTTAAGTCCGATCCAGAGCAATCTATACATCTATCTTCATGCAAACATATCACAGATCCAAATACATAGATTACGATCTAATACAAACTACATCACAATCAATGCAGGGGTCTCACCTGATCAGTAACTAGGCTAAGCATCAAGTCCTGTGACGTCCTTGTTATGGCTTGCCCTCTCGCGACCACATCAACATCGTCATCATCTTCATCAATCGTCCATGCAACCATCGCGAGACAGGGGACCAATCTACTCATCGAATCATCATCATCATCATCATTCATGCAACTCGAATCAACATCACCTTCACCAGGAGAACCATACATCATCATTCAATCATCATCACGATCATCATGCATCAGCACTATACTCAATAACATCTCATCATCATCATCATCGTCACCATCCTCATCATCATCATCATCAGCATTGATCATCATCATCCACATCCTTCATCAAGTGCACCATCTAGTCATCACTCCGATTCTACCTGGCGGGGTATGGTCATCACTGACACCGATCCCACCGATCTCGTCATCATCAATCAGCAGTATCGATCATTGGCGTACATCATCCATCATCACTGTCGCGTCGTGTCGTCGTCGTCGTCGTTCACTTCATTCAATCATCATCATCATCATTCATTACATCCATGCATTCATACATCGTCGGTCTTGCGTCGTGTCTTTCGTCCGTCGTCGGTCTTCGTCGTCGTCCCGGTTCATTGATTATCATGGTCATCATCCTCGTGCATACACCGACGCACCAGTCATCATCATCATCAATTATCATCATCATCGGACCTTCGTCATCACAATCAATCATCATCACCATCATCCAATCATCATCATATCATTCTGACAATCACACATCATTCATCGCCGTCATCACAATCATCAGTCGCCGTGTTCAACAATCATCCAATCGCCATCATCATATCCATCACCAACTCACCGGAGGCAATCATCCCCTCCTCATCCTCACCAGTCGTCGTCGGCGGGTCAGGTCTCATCAACATCATCATCATCATACATCATCTAGCTGCAGTCACCATCCATCATCATCATACATTAAGCCCATCGTCATTAATATCGATCTCAGCAATCATCATCATCGCATCGGCATCATCACACCGTCACGTCGTCGATCATCGTCATCGTCATGTCAGTCAAGTCCATCATCATCACCGGTGCTCTCCCATCTTCGAGGGTCTCGGTTGGGGTCTTCGTTCTCGCTCATCAGTCTCTCTAAGTCTCCTGCTCATCTCTCTCTCTCCGCACGTCTAGGGGGTCGTTCCTAGAGTGAGCAGATACGAGACGAAGAGCGAGACCGGTCTCGGTCTTCCTCGTGCTCATCGCGGAACCTTTTCCCCCCTCGGAGGCTCGCGCCAAGTCGCGTGGGGGCGCCAGGTCACCCGACGTGTACACCCCCCCTCTAGAAACCTCTCAGCTCTGTCACCCGGTCAGCACGGCTCAGCTTCTCTCCTCTCTCGTCCCCTACATCTCTCGCGTCACTCTCTCGATCTCATCTCTCTACATATCTGTGGGTCTCTCTCTCTCTGTTGGTTAGTCGTCTAATTAGAGCTGTAGCCTCTTATATACAAGATCTTTGTTTTGCTCCTTCACCAGTAGACATGTATTCCAAGGTCAACCTTCACCCCCCTCTGGTGCTGCAGTAGACTCACCCGTCAATGTCAGTGACTACTCTGCAGTTGAGGGAGCCAGGGCAGGGCGGATCAGGGTCAGAGGGGGAACAGGTTGAAATGCCTGAAGAACAAGAAGAAGATGATAACGATGGTCATGATGTATATTTTGTTTCAATAACATTCTGAAACACATTCTGAATATTTTCATGTGCGTTTGCGTGTGTGCGCCGACGCGCGCTAGCGCAAGCAGCCTCGCGTTACGGCGTGTGTGTGTGTGTGGGTGGTGTGAGCGTGTGCGTGTGTGCGCGTGTGCGTGTGCGTGCGTGCGTGCATTCGT
>JAGGCT020003224.1:0-14827 GCA_017654935.2 Phymorhynchus buccinoides | reverse complement strand
CTCAAGTCTGCAAATATTATCGAGTCTATCGAGGAGCCCACAGATTGGTGCGCTCCTATTGTTCCAGTCCTCAAGAAAAACGGTTGTGTCAGGATCTGTACAGACTATAAACAGTTGAACAAAGCAGTGAAGAGAGAGAGGTACCAGCTACCAATGCTAGAAGACATTTGGCATCATCTGCGAGGAGCGAAGGTGTTCAGCAAACTCGATTGTGCCTCGGGTTTCTTTCAGATTCCATTGGAGCCTGCAAGTTGCAAGCTCACCACCTTCATCACACCTTTCGGCAGATACTTCTACAAGAGATTACCACAGGGTATAACGTCTACACCAGAGATATTTCAACGGACTGTTGAAGGTGTACTGAATGATAGCGCCAACGTTGCTGTGTACTTCGATGACATCCTCGTCTTCAGTGACAATGATGAAAACCACACAAAGCATCTTGAAGACGCTAAGAAGAAACTTCGTAATGTGGGTTTCAAGCTCAACCAAGAGAAGTGCCAGTATCGAATGACTGAGGTAGAGTTTCTTGGTTACTTGATTTCTGGGGAAGGCATTCGTATCGATCCTGCCAAGATCAAAGCCATCATTGATATGAAGGCTCCGCAAGACATCACTGAGGCCAGAAGATTCATCGGCATGGTGAGTTTCTTGGGCCGTCATCTTTCAAACCTCTCGACGGTCAGGAAATGCTCACCTCGGCACTCACACTCGCATTCTACGATCCCGGTAGAGCCACAATCGTCAGCTCCGATGCCAGCAGCTACGACATAGGAGGCGTCCTTCTTCAACAGCAAGACGACAGTTCTTGGCAATCTGTCGCGTTCTGTTCGAGAATGCTCACTTCCACTGAGAGGCGCTATGCACAGATCGAAAAAGAGTGCCTCGCTGGTGTGTGGTCGTGTGAACATTTTGACATATATTTAGTGGGTCTTCCGTCGTTCACGCTAGAGACTGATCACAAGCCCCTGGTGCCGTTGATCAACACGTGTGACCTGACCGAAACGCCACTTCGCTGCCAGCGCATGCTGATGCGCCTTGCAAGGTTCAACGTGCAAGCCCAGTACACACAAGGCAAGAATATGTACGTTGCTGACCAGCTGTCGAGACAACCAATGAGTGAGAGCAGCCAAGAAGATTCCCTCCAGAACGACGTTGTTGAGCACGTCAGTTCGGTTGAATCATCATGGCCGGCTTTAGATGCGTTTCTTGAGAAGATCAAGACTGACAGCCAAACACGAACGTCTGTCCATCGCCTTGGACTACACGATACACGGTTGGCCTGTCCACAAAGAAGACGTCAAGATCGGAGCCAGACATCTGTTTCAGTTGCGTTCAGAGCTGAGTGTCTGTGACGGTCTTCTACTGAGAGCAGATCGTATCGTCCTTCCCCCATCTTTGCAGAAGGAGCTGTTGGCTCGAATACATCAAGGACATTTCGGCGTTACAAAATGCAGAGAAAGAGCTGCGTCATGCATGTGGTGGCCGTGCATGTCCAAAGACATCAGTGATCTGATCAGCAGATGCCGGTTTTGTTAAGAGAAGCAACCATCTCAAGTGCGAGAACCTCTGCTACCAACACCATTACCAGACAGACCTTTCCAGCAGATGGCTGCTGATCTCTGTGAGCAAAATGGTCAACATTATCTCGTCATCGTGGATTATTTTTCACGATACCTGGACATTTGTCATTTGAGCAAGACAACATCCGATGCCGTCATTGGAAACCTGAAGAATGTGTTTGCTCGTCACGGCGTGACAGAACTGCTGATTTCAGACAATGGCCCGCAATTCACAGCAGCTGAGTTCAAGCGCTTCGCAGAAGATTGGAACTTCAAGCATGCAACGAGCAGTCCTCACTACCCGCAAGCCAACGGGGCAGCCGAACGCGCTGTCCGCACAGCAAAGCACATCCTCAAACAGGACGATATCTTCAGTGCCTTACTGGCGTACAGGGCAACTACTCTGCCAGAGCTTGGACTTAGCCTGCAGAGCTTGCCTTCAACAGAAAGCTAAGGACGACGCTTCCAACGCTTCCCAGGATACTCTCGCCTCAGAGTGTCGACATGCCGCTCCTAGCAGCCCGCCATGATGCCTACAAGCAGCGTCAGAAGGAAAACTTCGATCATCATCATGGGGTCCAACATCTGCCTGTCCTCCGTCCAGGTAATTCTGTCCTTGTCAAACTGGATGGACAGAAAGTCTGGAAGCAGCAAGCGCAGGTGGTGGGACCTTGCATGAAACGGTCCTATCTTCTTCGCACCCCGGAGGGAGGAGAACTACGGCGTAACAGGCGTCACGCCCGCCTGTTCGAAGACAACGCTCCACCACAGTCTTCATCTCAGGGTCAGCCCTTGAACCCAAAGCCGGTTGCAGCGCCTGCAGTACCTGCACCAGTAACGCTGCAGAAACATCCTACTCCTGACCAGAGTGAACCCGTCATCGCAGCCAGCGATTCCCCGACTCATGCACCAGTCAGTGATCAGCCTCCGCAGCAGAAGCCTTCAGCTGTCTTCTCCCGCTGTGGCAGATCATCCCCCCAGCACGATTTCAAGATTAAGCATGTTGTGTATGGCCTTTACCAAAACACAACGGTGTAGTTAGCATTGCCTTTTGGTTAAACCAGAAGCAAAGTGAGCTCGGCTTATTAATTTTTTTATATATTCTGTAGAGCCGTAGTTCGCTCTGTAGGAATTTGTGCATGGCCTTTGACTGATAAGCAGCGTGTAGTTAGGCTGCTCCATTCAGTCTGTTTAAAGTAACCGTGTAGTTGGGTTACTAAGTAGGATTTGTGGTAGGAAACCATTTTGTGAAGTGTTTATTTTATTTTTATTTAAAGGGAAATGGGTATGGCTGCTGCTGCAAAACAACACTTTCTTATGTGGATTTACTAGTGCAACGAGAAAGAAAGATAAGTGTATTAGTTTTGTTTAAGTAAAGGATATAAAGAATTTGATTAGTTTGTTAAAAGACTAAAACTAAAGACTCAGGTGCGAGACCCTGCGCCTTTAGAGTTTGATTGGTTTGCTTAGAGACTAAAAACTAAAGACTCAGGTGCGAGACCCTGCGACTTTATGTGAAGTGAATAAATAGAGACTTAAGTGAAAACCTTGAGCTTTTTGTTCCTATTCATTAAAGAAAAGAACATTTTACCTTGTTCATTTGTTAAAAGATAAATGAATAGTTCAAGTTTTATGTTGTTGATTACTTAATTTTTTAAAAGGGGGAGATGTAATAATATTATTGTGCATGCTGGCCTTTTGGGTAGTTTTAGTTAATAAGATAGTATTATTGTTTTGGGTCTCCAGTCAATAAAGAGGCTTCCGTTTTGGTCGCCATATTCGCACTAGAGGCACATGCCTGCATTCGTGTCATTGTGTGAATGAATCCTGATCATCCTCTCCCTCTAACTGCCGATCCCCACGTCGCATTGGTTGGATTGCGGATAGTACAAGACCAAGTGCACGCAATTGGGCAGTGATTACTAATGGTGGATGTAGACGCCTAGTCCAGTTTCGCCATAACGTTTCCCGTCTCGTCTTATAAAGTTATATTTGGGAATTGATAGGCTTTCATCAGAGAAACAAGAGTCAAGGCGAGTTTCACACAGACCTAGGAGGTGTATGGAAGGAGGGTTATGTAGGAGCATACATATTTCGTGCAGTTTATTAGGCAGATAGTATACATTTAGATGGCCAATACGTAAACCCGAGGTAATCGTATGTGTGGCAGAGTTCTTTACATAATTTGTCATGTTAATGGGATTAGTAACACGAACAGGGTACGGAGAGTAGTAAAACAGAGAAATCAAGAATATAATATACACAATGGTGTATAAACGTAGCACAAAAGGTGGAGGACACAGGTACCTGTATTATATTAAAATTAGAAACAGGTGTAATAAAGCTGTTAAAAAGGCCAAGAAAAATCACAAAAGAAAGATTGCCAATGATTGTAAGTGTAATCCAAAGCAATTTTGGAAATATATTCAGGAGAAAACTAAAACTAATACAGAAATAGTACATTAATTGATGAAAAGGGACATTTTATCGTTACCGACTCTCAGAAGGCGGATACTTTAAATAATTTCTTTTCAAGTGTCTTTACAAGGGAAGACAAGCAGACTTTACCTAATTTACAAAGATGTCCTTATTCAAATGGTGTCAGTATCTCTGACATGAGAGTATAACCCCAGAGGCTGTACAAGAAAAACTAAATAATTTAAACCCAAATAAAGCCCAAGGACTAGATGGTATTCCACCAAAAGTTTTAAAAGAACTTAGTAATGAACTTTCACAACCACTGTGTATATGCTCTTTAATAATTCTCTAGAGACAAATGTTGTTCCTGATGAGTGGAAAATTGCTAATGTAACTGCTATCCTTAAAAAAGGAACCAAATCAGACCCTGGGAACTATAGACCTGTTAGCTTAACCTAGATTTACCAAATTATATTCAAAGTACAGTACATGTAAAATATTTGCTGATGACACGAAGATCTATAATCAGACATCAGAACATAATATAATCCAAAATGACTTAGAAAATTTACAGAAATGGTCAGATGAATGGAATTTATATTTTAATAAGTGTAAAGTAATGCATATAGGAAAAAACAATCCCGAGCATGAATATAGTATGAAGCTTGATAAAGATGTGCAAAATATAACACCATGTGCAGAAGAGAAAGACCTAGGAGTTATTTTTGATAATTTGCTATCATTTGATACTCACATTCAAAAGGCTATTAACAAAGCTAACCAAATGTTAGGGTTAATCAAAAGAACTTTCACTTATCTAAAAAATGAAACATTTTTATTGTTGTACAAGTCTATGGTCCGTCCACATCTGGAATACGGCAATACAATATGGTACCCTTACCTGAAGCGACAGTCAGTGGCTCTTGAAAGAGGGCAGAGGAGGGCAACAAAAACTGTTAAATGTTGTAAAGATTTAAACTATCAAGAGAAGTTAAAATTGTTAAATTTATATTCATTAAAAGGAAGATGTGTAAGAGGAGATCTCCTTCAGGTATATAAAATCTATAATAATTTAGGTGATATAAGCTTTGAGTCTCTGTTTTCAGTGTCTACAGTAAAACTAGAAACCAAGAAGGTAAGGTACAGATTCAACGTTGTAATACTAACAAACGAAAACATTGTTTTAGTAACCGTGTTGCTAACCTCTGGAATTCACTACTACCACCTAACTTTAAAAGAGCACAATCAACTAACCAACTGAAAAATCTCCTGGACTGTGACAAAATTATTAGTCAAATATTTTTTGATTTCGACGATTGATTTGAAATCATACTTTTTACCGCATGCAATTTTCAAACATGTAAAATAAATTTCAAATGGATGGGATGTTTCATAAGCCGCGAGGCTTGAAGGCTGAAGCCTGTCCCTATCTACCTACCTACCTACCTCTTTCGTCCTTCTTTGGCTTTGCTGGGACGTGTGGCGAAGCAGATTTTCTCCCTTCTTTCTTTTTTCTTGCTTGGCTTGCTTTGGTTTCCTTGCTTCGCTTCGATGTGTTCGGCTTGGCGGCTAGACCACAAATGAATGAATGATAGGGATAAATATTCAGTCCAGTTCAGTTTAATATAGGAATTAGCACATGCAATGATTGGCGCGTGCAGCTTATACACCACATTTCGGGGGAGGGAGAGAGAGAGAGAGAGAGAGAGAGAGAGAGAGAGAGAGAGAGAGAGAGAGAGAGAGAGAGAGAGAGAGAGATATTTTGCACACCAGTGTCTATCGTTTTAGGTAGGGGTGCAGTAATTCTGCCAGTAGTCCCAGAGGCAAAGAAGTTGGGAATGGCTGTTGGCCTGCCTGTTGCTGGGTGGAGAGGTGATAGGGGACTGGTAGGGGGGCAGGTATCAAGCCAGGCGGGTATTGAGGGGCAAGGGGATAAGATGATGGTTGCGGGACTGGTTGGTGATGGTATTGGGGAGGGAAGGACGATTGTGTTTGGGATGATGACAGCACTGGCGGCTGTTGGGCATTGGGATGTTGCCGGTTGGCTATGAAGTTGGGAAAGTCAGCATCGTAGTCACAGTCTTTGCTAACATTCTGTGCGCTTCTGCAGCTAGTCAAAGTGGACTGGTCGGGTGTGGGGGTAAGGGATCTGGATTGCTGTACATTATGCATGGCCCAATAGACAGCACCAGCGTCATTGTTCTGCTGCTGATGCTGTGGTCGCTGCTGTTGATGTTGTGGTCGCTGCTGTTGATGCTGTGGTTGCTGCTGTTGATGTTGTGGTCGCTGCTGTTGATGTTGTGATCGCTGCTGTTGATGCTGTGATCGCTGCTGTTGATACTGAGGTCGTTGATATGGTCGATCCTGTGACGCAACTGGTATGAGGTAAACTTTCCCTTTTTGGAACAACTTCAATTTTCTCATACTTACCTCATACCAGTTGCGTCACAGACAGTCTAAATAGTACAGGCACTTGATGGCAAGACTAAATGTGTTGTTTTTGTTCCTTTATTCTATACTTTCCTTCAGTATTCTGTGCAAAATAAATGTTGAGCAGAAGAAAAAAAATATGAGTGCCTGTACTTTTGTGTTGGTGGTAGAGAGACTGTCCAGCCTTTTATATTTTCAGCAGCAACGGAAGAGAGGGAAAGGCAATCCATTTATTTAAGAAGATAAATACAAATAACTGAATATGTGGACGAAAATCCACATAAACAAAAGTAAACGATTGATAAAAAGCTGCATAGGTGGACAGTAAATGGTAATAGTTCAGTACAAGATAGGTGAAGGGGTACGTACAGTCGAACCCGTTTATAAGAAAACCCGCTTATAAGAAAGCAATTTGTTTTCCCTGGCCGAACTCCTCCTTTCTTATGTATTATCAAAACTCGGATATAAGAAAACCGCTTTTCAGAAAACTCGGTTATAAGGAAGCAAATTCGTTCTCCCATCCGTGATGTAAACTCGGATATAAGAAAATTATTTCATACAAGGGAGTTGGTTTGCAGTTCATTTTCTTATAAGCGAGTTTGATTTTCTTATAAGCGTTTTAAAAAAAAGGGCATGAACTGAAAGGATTAAATCCAAAAAGTGCAGTGTTCCAACAAAACAAACAAAAGAGGAAAGTTTACGTCAGAGCAGCTACATCACAGACACTCTAACCTTAATATAGAAATATACAGCCGAATCCGCTTATAAGAAACTCGCTTAGAGATTGATAAAAAGCTGCATAGGTGGACAGTAAATGGTAATAGTTCAGTACAAGATAGGTGAAGGGGTACGTATTTGATAACAGTAAACAGAAAAAAAAGGTTGTTAGTTTGAGTGGTTGTAGGCACCTTTAAATCTTCTTCTTAGTAGACGATTTTGATTTTATGATGTAAGAAATGCATCAAATTAGGAAAAAGGATTTTCTCTTTGTTTTGTTTTTCTGTACTTTTCTTTTCTCTTTTCCCTTTTCCCCATTCAATTTGTTTATTAAAAAAAACCCACTTCAAAATGTTTTCTTATGTCCGAGTTTCGGATATAACAAAACTTGGATATGGTAATAAGCAAAATATGATCTCCCTTCGATTTTCTTATAACCGAGTTTTGCTGTATTTTGATTTTATGATGTAAAACATGAGTCATAGGTCAAAAATTTCTTTATTGTACATTGGCATTGTACAAACGATAACACAAAATTGTCTTCCACTGTGTAAAATGAGTTAATATATACAAATTACAATATTGATTAAAAACAAGAAACAGAAATTTACATTTAAACAAATATGTTACTCTCACACCACACCCACTCATTCATCTGCTCTCCGCTATCTTACTCGCTCATCATGCAACTGACACCATATCTGCCTTCAATTTTTTGTTTTTAAATTTATGTTCCGTTCTTTTTTTTTTCCTCCTTTGTTTTGCATTCCCCCCCTTTTTTCATGCACCAAATTAGGTAAAAGCATTTTCTCTTTGTTTTATGTTTCTGCTTGTCTTTTATTTTATTTTTTTCTCTTTTCTCTTTTTTTTCTCTCTCCTTTTTTCCCATTCAAATCGGTTATAAGAAAATAAATTGAAAAAGTTTTCTTATATCCGATTATCAGATATAAGAAAACCCGGATATAAGAAAACAAAAAGTTACCTCCCTTGGATTTTCTTATAACCGGGTTTCACTGTATCTTGCTCGCTCATCATGCAACTCACACCATGTCTGCCTTCATTTTTGTTTTTAATTTTCTGTTCCGTTCTTTCTTTTTGTCCTCCTTTGCTTTGCATTTTCCCCCCCTTTTTTTCATGCACCAAATTAGGTAAAAACATTTTCTCTTTGTTTTATGTTTCTGCTTGTCTTTTGTTTTCTTTTTTCTATTTTCTTTTTTCCCTTTTTTCCTATTCAAATCGGTTATAAGAAAATAAATTCAAAAAGTTTTCTTATATCCGATTATCGGATATAAGAAAACCCGGATATAAGAAAAATAAATAAATAATTCCCTTCGATTTTCTTATAACCGGGTGCCACTGTAGTACGTTGGCACAGTATAAGCTTTAAGCTTGTTGTTGCCGTTATGCTTGCTTAGCATGTATGTAATGTACGTTTTGATAAATATAAATCATTTAAACCAACAACGACAACAGACAGATGTACAGACTGGCCCATACCACGATCCTTGCCCCTGCTGGGTTTCTGGCTGGCTGGGTGAGCCGCTGGTTGTTGACCACGGCGGCGGCGGCGGAGGACGAACCAGATCAGGGACCCCAGACCCACCGTCAGCAGAACACCCCCCACAGCACACAGAACCCCGACCAGGACAAGGCTCCAGCCTTTCAACACACATACAGACAGTGAGGCAAAGGACAGACAGGCAGGCAGGCAGAAGGACAGAAACACACAGAGGCAGATGATAATACTTACTTACTTACAGGAAGCTCTATACCTACTCACATGCAGACACACTCTCACACAGTTTAGTTAGATGTCTGAAGGATTCTTGATTGTATAACACACCAACACACACATATTACACGTACACACACATGCACATTACACATACATACACATAACACACACGCGCGCGCGCATGCACACACACACATATTCACTCGCTGAAACGAATTATACAGCTTAATAATAATAATAATAATGAGCATTTATATGCGCTTAATCTTAAACAAGCCCTTAGCGCTTACAATAATAAACAAATGAATGAATAACCCCCCACAAAACAAACAAACAAACAAACCAAACAAAACCAAACCAAAACCAAAAGCAGTAGAAAATATGAGAATGCTAAACATTTCTTCGCATACACACACACGCGCGCACACAAACAAAACACACTTATAAGTCGACACATGCTTAATTCATATTGTGGCAGTACCATAGCCGATGAGGTTTAACGCACACCCCGATGCATTGTGTTTCTTTGTTGTTTAAGTCACACTTATAAGTCGACACATGCTTAAGTCGACTTTTGCGTAAGTCGACGGATTTATCATTTCCCGGCCAAAAGTGCTCTTTAAGGCCTTCGCACACTAGCATCAGGCGTCAATTGTTTCTCAGAGCAACGCCTTGACGCGTTGACGCCTGCATCACAGCCTACATTGGTGTTCTCACACACGACTCTTGTCGCTTCGCCTCTTGTCGCGCGAACTTCCTTATTTGGAAAGCAAGGAAAGATTACTCTAGCGTCAGATGCTTTATTTCGGGTTCGAGCAAGTCTGCCATTTTTTTTCTTCAATCAGAGTTATGGTCCTTCCGTCCGTTGTGATTGGCTAGTTTCACGATCTCTGCGATCTTGAGCATCAAAATTAGAGCCAGTTCTATTCTCGAGCAACAAAAAATCGCGCAGCTACGCATCAAAAATCCTGCCGCGCCGCGAATCTCTCACACGCAAGCGGCGCATCAAACTGCGCCTAGCAGCAAAAAATCGCCGCGATCTCGACGCTAGTGTGCGAAGCCCTTTAAAAGACTTTAATAACAACGGATATCTCGACAACGTATAACTCGACCTTCGTCTATGTCCACGAGATTTTTTCTAAACGTCAAACGGATAAGTCGACTTCCTGACTTTTGTTTTTTTCCCCTGACTTCCTGACTTAAGTCACACGTACCAGTCTTGTTCTATTGTGATCTGTCTCTTTTTGTATGTGTGTGCGTGCATGTGTGTGTGTGTGCGAGAGCGCGCGCGGGTGTGTGTGACGTTGGCTTTTGTAATTATGCTGACAGTTTCCTTGTCGCATGACGTCAACAATTTCCGGTGGGATAAAATAGGGACGTTCGCGTACCGTAAAATACCGAGTTTAAGCCCCCACCCCCACCATCCTTTGCACAGTTTGAGGCCCCAAAAAGGGGGGTACGGTGGGCTTATACACGGTATTTGCCCTTGTGCTCGAAACAAAATTGTAAAAGGATTCCTAATTCCCTGTGTATCCATTCTGGACATCTAAAAACACATTTGTTAAAGACCCCAGAGCTGAAGAAATTTCTTTTGATTACTGAGATAAATTATTTTGCATTAACCACATCACGCAGTTTCCCTTGGGTACTCACAAATCGAGCATCACAGACCGTCGTTTTTACTTTGATTTTTTACCTGTTATGCCAGCCGTACAAACAGCTTCATATAAAAACGAGGTTCCTCTTTGAGCTATAGGGGAAAACGGGGCAGGTCCGCCTACTTGTGAGCTTTTCAAGTTATAACTTCCAAACTAATTGAAGTATAAACGCCGTTTTAATACTAAGATTTAGATAAATGTGTGGGCAACATACTTGTGTAGAAATTTATGTTAAAACACAAGAGAGGTTTTCTGCACGCTGCTCAAATTACACCTACCCTAATGTAGGCGGACCTGCCCTGCACCGGGGCAGGTCCACCTACAGACCAGGGCAAGTCAGCCACTCGCATAACAAACACTATCTCTCTCTCTCACTACACCCCCTAATATCCACCCACCAACGCCCCCATCCCCTTCCCCTGTTTTCGCGAATCATGGACAAAAGCCCACCGGGCATAAGCCCACCACCTGACAAAAGTCCACCTCTTTAAATGGGAAAACGGACAAAACCCCACTCAAGGGGTGATATGATACATATTTCTATATTTTTGTGTTTCTGTCTCTTTCCACTCTCTCTCTCTCTCTCTCTCTCTCTCTCTCTCTCTCTCTCTCTCTCTCTCTCTCTCTCTCTCTCTCTCTCTCTCTCTCTCTCCAGACATTGTCACTGTCTCTCTGTCTCTCCAGTGTATGTCTGATTTAGTTCACTTTGCAAGTATCATGTCTCTTTGTCTCTGTCAAGCAGACTGTCTCTGTCTGTTTCTTTGTCGTTCCTTCCGTTGCCTGTCTGTCTGTCTGTCTCTCCCTCTCTCTGTGTGTCAATCAGACTTTGTCTCTGTCTATGTCTCTCTGTGCGTTTTTATCTCTTCCAGACATTGTCTCTGTCTCTCTGTCCTTGTCTCTCGTTCCTTCTGTTGTTTATCTCTGTCTTCAGCTAGTACCAGGCAAATATTATTTTCTGAAATGCAGTTTTGAAAAGTATGCTCCTTTGAAGAACTTAGTGAAATTAGAAAATGTGCAATATATCTAGACGGTAGCTCAAAAACTTTCCGAGCTGCAACTTTTTAAAGTTTGGTTAATTTCGGTAATTTTGCGTCATTTTAAGCTTTTTGCTACATTTTCAAAGTTTAGAATTTTACTAAGCTCTAACAACACACATTAACAATTTATAATTTATGGTGTTTTCTTTTACTACCTTAACTCTATCCACAAACAGTAATACAAGACTGTCTGCTTTGTGGTTTGAATACAGTGCTGCATGAAACAAGGTGAGATTGAGGAAATAAAATAGCATAGAAAAAGTGAAAAAATGCATGTTTTTTAAAGAACTAGTGTAATTCAATAACTAAGAAAACTAGAGTTCTGATTTTTGGGATGACTAATCACATGCATGTGTCAAATACAACAAGGCAAAGTAATGATCACCCAGTACCAAACTAAACGATCACCGTGGTAACGAAATCGCACAGTTTTGTAAAATTAGTTAACTTCATAAAAAAACATGTCCGTCACCAGCAATGCCACGCACTTGCGACACCCCGTAGAGTGTCACATCCTGACACAAAATTGGAAGGGATTCTGTCTTCTAGTTCACGAGATACAGCTTGAAGAAGAAGCATATAGCGCAAAGAAGGAAATTTCGGTTTGCAAGGTCACACTTCAAGGTCAAGGTCAGCATGGTGATAATTTATGCTCGGATGTTTTCTTCTCTAGGGTATACAGTACCACACACAATCTGAAGCGCTTCTGTCAAGTACAAATGTGGAAAATATGGCTTAAAACCCAATGTGTAGACCCCTACCACTTTCAAGGCCTACTGATCGCCCGGACCGTGATCGGTATGCCACCATCAGAACGGGCATAAGCCAAAGTACCTTCATGCCAAATTTGAAGACTCTAACACTAACGGTGTGGGAGTTATGGCCCCTGAAAGATTTTCGGTTTTCAAGGTCGTACGCCAAGGTCAAGGTCACGACGGCAAAATGGTTTGCGCGGATGCCTTCCTCTCATGGTGACACACCAGCACACGTGATTCTGTCAACCCGTTCGAAAGATATCCTTGGGACAGACAGAATGAGAAAAAATGACCCTCCGATTTTCAGGCTCCAGCGATCTTTTTGACCTTGACCTTGACCTTGATCGGTATGCCATCATCAGAACGGGCATAAGCCAAACCACCTTCATACCAAGTTTCAACATCCTATGTTGATCGGTGCCCGAGATACGGCTAGAAATAGATTTTCGGTTTTGAAGGTCGTACGTCAAGGTCACGACGGCAAAATGGTTTGCGCCGATCTCTTCCTATTAAGGAGGCACACCTTCACACAAAATTTGACGCGATTCGGTCAAGCGGTTCGGGAGATATCCTTGGGACAGACAGAAAACAAAACAAAACACAAAAAACAAAAAAACAAACAAACAGACAAACCAGCCCATCGCAAAGTCCGTTCAGTACGGACAATGACTTTTTTCGATGCGTCATAAATAAATATCTACCGCTGCTAAGAATTTGATTTTTTTTGTATCTTAATTCTTTGTTTTAGACAATCTCATTAACCATTTAATATGTATTAATATGTATTCATTTTGATAGAGATGTATGGTGAGGATGCTTGGGCCAGTTTGTTAGAAATGTTTGTACGAATGGTGAGTGAAAAGCGCATTGAGTTGCTTTGCAAGATTATGCGCTATATAAGCATTATTAATTATTATTATTATTATTTAAAAAAAATCAATGTTCTGTTATTTGTGTCCTCTGCCACAGACAGAAGGAGGACTATGTTTTTATTCACTTATTTTTGTTATTGCTTCTGCCTTTATTTGTCCCAGAAATATCTTGTAAACTGCAGTAAAGAATTGATTTAAATTGTGTACAAGGGTGCATTAACTGAAATAAAAGGCACTCATAGACAAATTACAACCTTGTTGACTTTGACCTTGAAGGCTGACCTGGAACACTTTTTGTGTGGTCAAATATCTCGCACCTTTGCAGCTACAGTCTCAAATTTCTGGCTCAAGCCGATTCCACATGTTTAGTATGTATTACCCTCCTGACCTTGACCTTTAACATTCGGCATGTTAATTTGTATGGTTAGGCCATATATTTTATATATTCATGTTTTAGTCCCCAAATTTGAAATGTTGATTGAGTAGTTAAAGGTTTTACACACAGTTGACATTGTTATAAGTATTAACAACCTTTGTTTGTCTTTGACCTTTGACCTTGTTTCTTCTTTGTCTTTTGTTATGTTTTATAAACAGCTGCATACATTTACTCCAAACTTTGGAGGGTACTGCATAACTTTAACCCTTTCACCGCCAGCCATATTTCAGCCCAAAATTTCCATTAAATTTACCTGGGTAGAGAACAAAATCCATCTGCAGCATTGGGGATTCTTCTGTGACATATAATATAAACTAAGGTCTGTCCTTACTTCCCAAAACTAAAACAATAGCGTTTTTTGATAATAGACCCCAATTTGATGCCTTTTAGTGACATACGTGTTAGATCATTGTGGTGCCAAAATGCGACTTTGGCGGTGAAAGGGTTAAGCTAATGTGTCCCATACTTAAACTCTACTTTCCTTTATATTGACCAGGTTTTTAAAAAAATTCTTTGGGATAAAAAAAAATTACGATATCTCCTGAACCACTGCATGGACCTAGAGCTTAAGGGTCTCGGTCCTTTATAACTTTGCTGACCTTGACATTGAAATCTCACTTTTTCACATTTTATTCAGTTTGCCATGGGAAAGCTGCCATCTTTGCTCTGGTGTTGCTGGTGTGCTGAAAATTCCCCCATGGAAAAACTAGTTGAGCTGCGCTGCTGTAGTTTTCTTGTTTTTAGAAAATCACGCAACTTATTATAATTTACCTATTAATCTCGCTCTCTCAGTGTGTGTGTTTGTGTGTGTTGTGTGTGATGTTTGTGTGTGTGTGTGTGTGTGTGTGTGTGTGTGTGTGTGTGTGTGTGTTCATGCTTGGTGTGTGTGCATCAGTGTCTGTGAATATGTGGAACGGGGGGTGTTGTTGTAAATTTGATGTTATGCACTTTCGCTATTTGTTGTGTTGAATGTGTGTGTGTGTGTGTGTGTGTGTGTGTGTGTGTGTGTGTGTGTGTGTGTGTGTGTGTGTGTGTGTGTGTGTGTGCACGCGCTCATGCGTTCATCTATTGAATTTGTTTAATCTTGTCTTTTCAATCTGCAGTACACATAGTAAAAGATTCTTTTAAAATCTTAAACTTACTTCAAGTCTTCAATAATTTCTTGTCACGCCGTCTCAGTAAACATTACAGTGCCTTTTAATTGGCA
>JAGGCT020003223.1:7500-12500 GCA_017654935.2 Phymorhynchus buccinoides | reverse complement strand
CCCATTTCCTTTGTGATTTTAGTGAAATTACAACAACGATGAACACAGTGAAACTTGCCCTCTTTTACCTTATAGCATGAGGCTGTGTCAGGATCAGTTCACATAAGATAGAACACCAGGTACATACAAAATGTTAAGTTTTGGCTATGGTTGATCGGCGAGGATCGGTCTTTAAGCCATGACAAGCTCCTAGATAACATCATCGGTCTAAAAATCCTTCCGAAGTCGGAGTGTGGCTGCATGCCCACATGGCGGGGTAATCAAAAAACCGTCACACACGTAATGTTCTCATCCCTTGCTGGTGCATTTTTACCCTAGTGTTCAAGTGATTCGGCTGTGGATAGTGTGCGTTTTTTGTTGTGCCCCCGTTGGGATGATGGGGATCCCTGGAGTCTTTAAGCCAGGGTTTACACAACAAACAAGACCTTTCCCTCATTATGTCTTGCCTTTTTTTGTCAATCTAAGTCGATCATGTGGCGGTATACCATAGCCGATGAGGTTTAACCGAGGCGTGGTCACCGCTACACCTATCTATATTGTTTAAAAACTCGGGACTTTACTGGGTGTTGCACTGCCTCCGGGCATTGCAGCCAAGTATTGTTCCCACCATCTTTGTATTAATAAATGTCCCATATGTGTCTATGACCGAGAGGACGTTAAAACACCATTTTTCATTCATTTCTAAATGTTACAATCCGAAAAAAATGCTTGAGTTAAAAATTGAGTGTAGGGGTTTTTTTTTCAAAAACTCGAAATACTACGACGTTGTTTTGTTGTTGGTTTGGTGCGTTGGTGGGGGGGGGGGGGGGGGGGGTTCTATAAAAGAGGCAATTTTTTATGCTTAATTCCAATGACAAATTGTATTAATATACTTGTTGGCTTACCCTGGCTATAAGAACATTACATTACGTGTGTGACCCGTTTTTGATTACCCCGCCACGTGGGCAGCTACACTCCGTTTGGGGGATTAGGGAGACTGATGATGTTATGCTACAACTTGTACAAGTGTATGTTTGAGTAAGTTTGTGTGCGTTTTCAGTGAGAATGTGTTTTCTGCGTGTTTGTGTGTAAATGTGTGTGGGTCTGTCTGTGCAAGAACACGTTCACTCGCGTGCGTGCACGTACGTGCGTGTGTGTCTGTTGTGCGTGTGTGTCTTGTTGTGCGTGTGTGTGCGCGTGTGAGTGTTTCAATGCTGATTGCAAGGCGCTTTGTGCTCGATAAAATGCGGTATATAAGTGTCCGTTTATTATTATTATTATTATTATTATTATTATTACTGCTAAGAGGCCCCTTTGGTCATAGCTTGAAGACAATCCCCGCATAACTATGCATATCATAACAATTGGATTAGGTAGCCTTGGTGTTCTAGCCTATGTCAATTGGTCTGACACAGCCTTATAAGCCAAGGCGGTAAGAATAACTAAACCCATCGACTCTCTCTTACCATTGCCCATTCCCGACCCCACCCCCCACACCCCGACCCAACCCCCTTCCTATTGCAATTTTTCTTTCTCAGATTGGATCAAGATTGGTTTTAGTATAAAGGAACGGGAGGTGTCCCGACCCCTTGATCTCTGCCCCACCCCCCCTCCCTCCCCCCCCCACCCCACCCCACACCACCCCAAAACTCAGCCTCTGTTGTTATCTCATTATCTTTGGCTCACTCGTGTTAACGAAGTTGATACGAAGTGAGTCTGTAGTATGAGAGTTGTTCGGTTGTGCGTCTGTGTGAATCAGAATCAGAATCAATGTTTATTGCCCTTTAAAACCAATACAAGGTTTTATATGACACTAATAAAAATATAACAATAACGGTAATAATAACAGTTTATAAAGTTCAATTACGGAACATTTTTTGTTAAATACTTCTCTTTTTCTTCTTTGTACTGGTTGCGCTACTGGCTTGAGGCAATTGAGGCTTTGATTGTGTGTGTGTTGTGTGTGTGTGTGTGTGTGTGTGTGTGTGTGTGTTGTTGTTGTTCTTTAATTTAACGGTCTTTTCACTTAAAAGTGATATTAGACAAGAAAAGTGAGTGTATGTGAGTGTGTGGGGGGGGGGGGGGGTTTGGCGTCGCGCGCGTGCATATGTGCATGTGCGTTTTGTTCGTGCGTTATTGCTTAAATGCATATTTGAGTGTAACATTATGGGAGAGATGTGTGTGTACGTGTCCGTGATCTTGGAACAAACTTCCTCTTTCCCTCCGTCAGCGACCGACCCTCTCAGCCTTCAAATCTAACCTCAAAACCCACCTGTTCCCCCGTGATTGAGGCTCCACTCTCTTTCTCTTCTCTCTCTCTTGCCATTAGGTCTGTTTCTGCTGTATACCATTTATGTCAAACGTGTGTGCTCGCTTTGTATTGCATTTTTGTTTGAATGCGTTATGAATGCTAACGTGTGTGTGCGCTTTGATTTGATTTATATCAAGATTCAGCGCGCGTATAAATACCGTATGTTGGTGTTGTGTGTGTGTGTGTGTGTGTGTGTGGTGTGTGTGTTGTGTGTGTGTGTGTGCTCGTGTGTGTACGTGTGTGTGTGTGTGTGTGTGTGTGTGTGTTGCGTCCGTGGTCAATCTCCAAACTTTAACGTTGACATTTTCTCGGGAAATAGAGGGCGTACATTGTTCAAACTTTGCATACACATAGATGTTTATGTAAGCTTTCAAACAATAATGATTTGAATAATGAAATACTTAAAGCAACTCCATCATGTTTACGACCCTCAATCTCAAAGTCATTATTTGTTGGCAGTCTTGTACTTTTAAATAGCCCCATCATGTTTACGACCCTCAGACTCAAAGCCGAGTGAGCCTTGAAGGTTTTGCCTCTTGTTTTCCTTTTCATTTTCGTCTGTCTGTCTGCCTGTCTTTCTCTCTCCCTCTCTCTCTCTATCTCTCTCTCTCTCTCATTCCATTTCTGATCAGGTTAAATCTTGTCCATTTTGTAAAAACCAAACAGAAAAAAAAAAGAACACCATCTGTTATTTGAATGTTCTGCTTATAAGGATTTAAGAACTAAATTCCTCAAAGAATCAGCTAATGTTTCCATCTGTACATTGCTCAAAGCAACAAATTCAGACCATAGACATAATTTGTCCAGATTTGTATTTCATGCGATAAATAGAAGGAAAAGAATAATTTTAAGTTAGAGTCATTGTCATTACACTGGGTTGTTTAAGCGACTGAATGTAATTGACAGAAGAGGGTAACTAAGCTGCATAACTGTTGGATTAACTGTTGTAATATAATTGCTATTATATATAATTATTATAGTAACTGCAAGAACGAATGTGCATGCTGCTGTAATGTCTACTACTGATGATAATTTTGAATGATTTATTTTGTCACCCCTTGTCTCCCCTCCCAAATATTGTATTGTGGCCCAAGGCAATGTACATTAAACTTTTTCCGAGTTCCGAGTTCTCTCTCTCTCTCTCTCTCTCCTCTCTCTCTCTCTCTCTCTCTCTCTCTCTCTCTCTCTCTCTCTCTCTCCATTTTTAAGCAACTAATATAACATTAGCAGGCAGAAAGCAGTAGGGGAGAGGGGGGTCTTTTCGGACATGCATTCTCTTTCACGTGAAAGCTTGCTCTGATCCAGACCTAATTGCCTATCCTGCCATCGATTAGTTCAAACCGTCACTCTTTATTACCTCGTTACTCCCCATCCCCCCTTCCCCTAACTTTCCCCATCTTCACCCTCCCTCAACACCCACCCCCCTAAACTCTCTCTATGTCTCCTCTGTCTCCATCTGTATCTTTGTCTCTGTCTCTATTTCTCTCTGTTTTATCTGTCTCTCTCTCTCTGTTTATGTTTGCTGTCTGTACTGTCTGTCTCTGTCTCTCTCTCTCTCTCTCTCTCTCTCTCTCTCTCTCTCTCTCCCCCTCTCTCTCTCTCGCTCCTATCTCTCCTATCTCTATCGCTATCTCTCTCTTCTCTCTCTTTCTCTCTATTTGTATATCTGCCTCTCTCCCAGTTTCTCTCTGTCTTTCTCTCTCTGCCCCTCTCTCTGTCGTCTCTCTCTCTCTCTCTCTCTCTCTCTCTCTCTCTCGCTCGCTCTCTCGCTCTCTTTCTCTCTCTCACTGTCTCTCTTTCTCTCTTCTCCTCTCTTTCTTCCCCCTCTCTCTCTCTCTCTCTCTCTCTCTCTCTCCACTCTCTCTCTCACCCCCTCTCTCTGTCTCTCTCTCTCTCTCACACACACACACACACACCCTCTCTCTTTCTCTCTCTCTCTCTCTCTCATTTCTTCCTCTCTCTCCCCTATCTCCCCACACTCTCTCTCTCTTCTCTCTCTCTCACCCTATCTCTCTCACACTCTCTCTCTCTCTCTCTCTCTCTCTCTCTCTCTCGCTCTCTCTCTCTCTCTCTCTCTCTCTCTCTCTCTCTCTCTCTCTCTCTCTCTCTCGTTCTCTCACATCCACCCATCCCTCACTGATCCAAAGGAAATCGTAGAAGTTTTATGTGAGGGGGGAACCCCCTTTGTAATCGCCTAATGTTTTGTTGGGTGGTTTTTTTAAAACCCAGCACACAACATTCTCGGCTTTCTTGCCTCCTCCTTTAAGAGATCTCAGCCCATATTACCGGGATAGTTGTTTCTTTGTAAAGAACTCCCAGCAAATGACGTCGGGATTAGTTTGTGCTGGGAGTCGCTATGACATTGGCTTGCTTTTTTGTTTTTTAAACTCGAATTTGTCGTTACGATTAAGCCTTTTTTTGTTTCTTTCTATTCTAGCTCTTCAGCCAAGAAATGAACACCTCGGCACTCTATGCTCGTCTTCCATTGCTTCAGCCTTTGTCTGTCTGTCTGTTTGTCTGTTTATCTGTCTGTCTCAACGTTTCTGTGTTTGTCTCTCTCTCTCTCTCTCTACTCTCTCTCTCTCTCTCTCCTCTCTCTCTCTCTCTCTCTCTCTCTCTCTCTCTCTCCCTCTCTCTCTCTCTCTATATTTTGTGAACCTGATGATTTAGTTATGCATGCTTGTTTATTGTCTATATGCATATATGTTTG
>JAGGCT020003223.1:0-2500 GCA_017654935.2 Phymorhynchus buccinoides | reverse complement strand
GGAAAGAGAGAGGGATTTACTTTGCTCAACAACAAGCTTTTTAACATTGTCTCTTATATCGTGTGATGTTTCCAAAGTAATATCTTGGGAGAAGACATCCACTTAGCCAGGACAGTAAATAACACGTCAGAACAGATAAACAGACAGATTGTTAGACAGAAAGACAGAGGGATTTACTTTGCTCAACAAGAAGCTTTTTAACACTGTGTGTTATATAGTGTGATGTTTCCAAAGTAATATCTTGGGAGAAGACATCCACTTAGCCAGGACAGTAAATAACACGTCAGAACAGATAAACAGACAGATTGTTAGACAGAAAGACAGAGGGGCTTACTTTGCTCAACAAGAAGCTTTTTAACACTGTGTGGTATTATTATATAGCGTGATGTGGCCAAGTAGTAATATCTTGGGAGGAGGAGAGACACCCACAAAAGCTAGGACAGTAGATAATGTGCCAGACTCTCCCCTGAGACTGTAGATATTGCCATCACCACCATCATTTTCCCGCTTCTTGTATGGATCGCACGTGAGCAAGCAAGCAGACACTTAGGCCGTGTACACACATAAGCGGATATTCCATGCGGAAACCCGTGCGCAATCCATAAATAAGTGAAACAAAGAAGGGAAAAGTTTTGCGCAAGTGTCCGAATTTCCCCATTATGCGTAAACTTTTATCCTTCTTTCTTCCACTTATTTGGGGTTTTCCGTACGGAACTTACGCGTCTAATGTGAACCCGGCCTTTTATGCGTGCAGGCACGCACGCAGACATACGCACAAGTTCGCGTGCGTACACCACACGCATATTCTCACACACGCACGAACAGGCACACACAGATACATATACACGAACGCGCGCGAGCGAGCGCACACGCACGCACACACACACATGCGCTTATTGTTTTCCTTCTTTCTTTTACTTATTTAAGGGGTTCCGCGTATGTGTGTACGCACGCTAACTCTCTCTCTCTCTCCACTCTCTCTCCCCTCCTCTCTCTCTCTCTCTCTCTCTCTCTCTCTCTCTCTCTCTCTCTCTCTCTTCTCTCTCTCTCTCTCTCTTTCTCTCTCTTTCCACAGGGCTTGGGTGGGAAAAAAATGTAGCTTGCTTATCTCATGTTCCCTGGTTAAACAAAATTTCGTTTTCGTTTCTCTCTCTCTCTCTCTCTCTCTCTCTCTCTCTCTCTCTCTCCTACTCTCTCTCTCTCTCTCTCTCTGCTCCTCTCTCTCCCCCTCTCTCTCCTCTCTCTCTCCCCCCTCTCTCTCTCTCATACACACACACAAACACACACAACACAACACGTACACGCGCACGACACACACCACACACACGGGCGCGCGCGTGCGCGCACACGCACACACACACACAGTTTTCCCATTATATTTGAGCACAGCTTTTCCTGACAAATCTACGATCTTTTCTGTCTGTCGTCAAATGGAACCCAGTCCCCATGAGAGACATCAAGGGGATTCTTATTCTTCTTCTTATTCTTCTTCTTCTTCTTCTTCTTCTTCTTCTCTGCGGTCAAGGCCATTATGGTCATAAGGGTAGGTACGTATGGGTCGGTTTTCAGTTTTATTGGTCTCCCCACGCTGCGTACAGCCGACACATGCGCTTTCGGAGAAAATTATGGAAGATTTCTTTTTGTTTATAAAAAGGGCAGGAGAATGGGGCAATAGTCAGAAAGTGTAGATGACAGAAAAAAAGGCAAAAAAAAAAAAAGGCCCAGGAAAAGCAGGAGAATGGGCCAATAAGTCAGAAAAGATTGGTAGATGACAGAAGCAAATGGGAAAAGGCAGAGTCCAAGGAGAGTGGCAGATTAGAGGAAGTTACAAGCACAAAACTTCCAGAAGGTGGGGTGAACTATTTTACGAAAGACCCCCGGTATCCCAACGGGAGCATCAAGGGATAAAAAATCGGGCGGGAAAGTGAGGGGGGGGGTTAAAGGTGAAGGGGGGGGGTGCAATGGGAGGGGGTAAGTAGGGGGGTGACATGCTTCAGGGGGGGGGGGGGGTAGAGTGAAATAAGTGAGTACGGGGTGGGTGTGAGTTAGTCTGGGGTCGGGAGTGGGGGGTGGAGTGTTTGCTGTGATTCTACAGTAATGACTAGTTTTCATTTTCAAGTGCATGTAATTGTGTTTTGATGTGTTTGTGGGTGCGTAGTGTGTTTAAAGTGTCATCAAAATGGGTACCATTTGACAAACATGTTCGCAAACACTATTTTTGATCGTTAGTGTTTTGTTGTTCCAAGGATCCCCCACACCCCCCCCTGGTATCTCTCCTCTCTCTCTCTCTCTCTCTCTCTCTCATCTCTCTACCCTCTCCTCTCTCTCTCTCTCTGTTTCTTCTTTCTCTCCTTCTCTCTCTCTCTCCTCTCTCTCTCTCTCTCCTCTCTCTCTTCTCTCTCTCTCTCTCTCTCTCTATCTCTCTCACTCCTCTCGCTTACAATTTTTTTTCAAAGCGTTTTTAATGTGTAATGAACAATCTTAATGCGCACCCGTGGGA
>JAGGCT020003222.1:0-14830 GCA_017654935.2 Phymorhynchus buccinoides | reverse complement strand
ATGCAAGCCATGTTACGTCAAACCTCCACATTGTGCATAACTATGCAAGCCATGTTACGTCAAACCTCCACATTGTGCATAACTATGCAAGCCATGTTACGTCAAACCTCCACATTGTGCATAACTATGCAAGCCATGTTACGTCAAACCTCCACATTGTGCATAACTATGCAAGCCATGTTACGTCAAACCTCCACATTGTGCATAACTATGCAAGCCATGTTACGTCTATGCAAGCCATGTTAAGTCAAACCTACACATTGTGCATAACTATGCAAGCCATGTTACGTCAAACCTCCACATTGTGCATAACTATGCAAGCCATGTTACGTCAAACCTCCACATTGTGCATAACTCAAACCTGCAAGCAATGTTACGTCAAACCTCCACATTGTGCATAACTATGCAAGCCATGTTACGTCAAACCTCCACATTGTGCATAACTATGCAAGCCATGTTACGTCAAACCTCCACATTGTGCATAACTATGCAAGCCATGTTACGTCAAACCTCCACATTGTGCATAACTATGCAAGCCATGTTACGTCAAACCTCCACATGTTACGTCAAACCTGTTACCACATTGTGCATAACTATGCAAGCCATGTTACGTCAAACCTCCACATTGTGCATAATTGTGCATAACTATGCAAGCCATGTTACGTCAAACCTAACACATTGTGCATAATTGTGCATAACTATGCAAGCCATGTTACGTCAAACCTCCACATTGTGCATAACTATGCAAGCCATGTTACGTCAAACCTCCACATTGTGCATAACTATGCAAGCCATGTTACGTCAAACCTCCACATTGTGCATAACTATGCAAGCCATGTTACGTCAAACCTCCACATTGTGCATAACTATGCAAGCCATGTTACGTCAAACCTCCACATTGTGCATAAATAACTATGCAAGCCATGTTACGTCAAACCTCCACATTGTGCATAACTATGCAAGCCATGTTACGTCAAACCTCCACATTGTGCATAACTATGCAAGCCATGTTACGTCAAACCTCCACATTGTGCATAACTATGCAAGCCATGTTACGTCAAACCTCCACATTGTGCATAACTATGCAAGCCATGTTACGTCAAACCTCCACATTGTGCATAACTATGCAAGCCATGTTACGTCAAACCTCCACATTGTGCATAACTATGCAAGCCATGTTACGTCAAACCTCCACATTGTGCATACAAGCCATGTTACGTCAAACCTCCACATTGTGCATAACTATGCAAGCCATGTTACGTCAAACCTCCACATTGTGCATAACTATGCAAGCCATGTTACGTCAAACCTCCACATTGTGCATAACTATGCAAGCCATGTTACGTCAAACCTCCACATTGTGCATAACTATGCAAGCCATGTTACGTCAAACCTCCACATTGTGCATAACTATGCAAGCCATGTTACGTCAAACCTCCACATTGTGCATAAAACCTATGCAAGCCATGTTACGTCAAACCTCCACATTGTGCATAAATCAAACTATGCAAGCCATGTTACGTCAAACCTCCACATTGTGCATAACTATGCAAGCCATGTTACGTCAAACCTCCACATTGTGCATAACTATGCAAGCCATGTTACGTCAAACCTCCACATTGTGCATAACTATGCAAGCCATGCAAGCCATGTTACATTGTCAAACCTCCACATTGTGCATAACTATGCAAGCCATGTTACGTCAAACCTCCACATTGTGCATAACTATGCAAGCCATGTTACGTCAAACCTCCACATTGTGCATAACTATGCAAGCCATGTTACGTCAAACCTCCACATTGTGCATAACTATGCAAGCCATGTTACGTCAAACCTCCACATTGTGCATAACTATGCAAGCCATGTTACGTCAAACCTCCACATTGTGCATAATGCAAGCCATATGCAAGCCATGTTACGTCAAACCTCCACATTGTGCATAACTATGCAAGCCATGTTATAACTATGCAAGCCATGTTACGTCAAACCTCCACATTGTGCATTGTGTTATAAACCTCCACTATGCAAGCCATGTTAAGTCAAACCTCCACATTGTGCATATATGCAAGCCATGTTACGTCAAACCTCCACATTGTGCATAACTATGCAAGCCATGTTACGTCAAACCTCCACATTGTGCATAACTATGCAAGCCATGTTACGTCAAACCTCCACATTGTGCATAAAGCCATGTTACGTCAAACTATGCAAGCCATGTTACGTCAAACCTATTGTGCATAACTATGCAAGCCATGTTACGTCAAACCTCCACATTGTGCATAACTATGCAAGCCATGTTACGTCAAACCTCCACATTGTGCATAACTATGCAAGCCATGTTACGTCAAACCTCCACATTGTGCATAACTATGCAAGCCATGTTACGTCAAACCTCCACATTGTTAAGCATACATTGTGCATAACTATGCAAGCCATGTTACGTCAAACCTCCACATTGTGCATAACTATGCAAGCCATGTTACGTCAAACCTCCACATTGTGCATAACTATGCAAGCCATGTTACGTCAAACCTCCACATTGTGCATAACTATGCAAGCCATGTTACGTCAAACCTCCACATTGTGCATAACTATGCAAGCCATGTTACGTCAAACCTCCACATTGTGCATAACTATGCAAGCCATGTTACGTCAAACCTCCACATTGTGCATAACTATGCAAGCCATGTTACGTCAAACCTCCACATTGTGCATAACTAAAGCCATACGTGTTACAAAACCTCCCTCCACATTGTGCATAACCATGTTACAAGCCATGTTACGTCAAACCTCCACATTGTGCATAACTATGCAAGCCATGTTACGTCAAACCTCCACATTGTGCATAACTATGCAAGCCATGTTACGTCAAACCTCCACATTGTGCATAACTATGCAAGCCATGTTACGTCAAACCTCCACATTGTGCATAACTATGCAAGCCATGTTACGTCAAACCTCCACATTGTGCATAACTATGCAAGCCATGTTACGTCAAACCTCCACATTGTGCATAACTATGCAAGCCATGTTACGTCAAACCTCCACATTGTGCATAACTATGCAAGCCATGTTACGTCAAACCTCCACATTGTGCATAACTATGCAAGCCATGTTACGTCAAACCTCCACATTGTGCATAACTATGCAAGCCATGTTACGTCAAACCTCCACATTGTGCATAACTATGCAAGCCATGTTACGTCAAACCTCCACATTGTGCATAACTATGCAAGCCATGTTACGTCAAACCTCCACATTGTGCATAACTATGCAAGCCATGTTACGTCAAACCTCCACATTGTGCATAACTATGCAAGCCATGTTACGTCAAACCTCCACATTGTGCATAACTATGCAAGCCATGTTACGTCAAACCTCCACATTGTGCATAACTATGCAAGCCATGTTACGTCAAACCTCCACATTGTGCATAACTATGCAAGCCATGTTACGTCAAACCTTGTGCATAACTACATTGTGCATAACTATGCAAGCCATGTTACGTCAAACCTCCACATTGTGCATAACTATGCAAGCCATGTTACGTCAAACCTCCACATTGTGCATAACTATGCAAGCCATGTTACGTCAAACCTCCACATTGTGCATAAATAACTATGCAAGCCATGTTACATACATTGTGCATAACTATGCAAGCCATGTTACGTCAAACCTCCACATTGTGCATAACTATGCAAGCCATGTTACGTCAAACCTCCACATTGTGCATAACTATGCAAGCCATGTTACAAACCTCCACATTGCCATGTTACGTCAAACCTCCACATTGTGCATAACTATGCAAGCCATGTTACGTCAAACCTCCACATTGTGCATAACTATGCAAGCCATGTTACGTCAAACCTCCACATTGTGCATAACTATGCAAGCCATGTTACGTCAAACCTCCACATTGTGCATAACTATGCAAGCCATGTTACGTCAAACCTCCACATTGTGCATAACTATGCAAGCCATGTTACGTCAAACCTCCACATTGTGCATAAGCCATGTTACTATGCAAGCCATGTTAAGTCAAACCTCCACATTGTGCATAACTATGCAAGCCATGTTACGTCAAACCTCCACATTGTGCATAACTATGCAAGCCATGTTACGTCAAACCTCCACATTGTGCATAACTATGCAAGCCATGTTACGTCAAACCTCCACATTGTGCATAAATACAAGCCATGTATAACAAGCCATGTTACGTCAAACCTCCACATTGTGCATAACTATGCAAGCCATGTTACGTCAAACCTCCACATTGTGCATAACTATGCAAGCCATGTTACGTCAAACCTCCACATTGTGCATAACTATGCAAGCCATGTTACGTCAAACCTCCACATTGTGCATAACTATGCAAGCCATGTTACGTCAAACCTCCACATTGTGCATAACTATGCAAGCCATGTTACGTCAAACCTCCACATTGTGCATAACTATGCAAGCCATGTTACGTCAAACCTCCACATTGTGCATAACTATGCAAGCCATGTTACGTCAAACCTCCACATTGTGCATAACTATGCAAGCCATGTTACGTCAAACCTCCACATTGTGCATAACTATGCAAGCCATGTTACGTCAAACCTCCACATTGTGCATAACTATGCAAGCCATGTTACGTCAAACCTCCACATTGTGCATAACTATGCAAGCCATGTTACGTCAAACCTCCACATTGTGCATAACTATGCAAGCCATGTTACGTCAAACCTCCACATTGTGCATAACTATGCAAGCCATGTTACGTCAAACCTCCACATTGTGCATAACTATGCAAGCCATGTTACGTCAAACCTCCACATTGTGCATAACTATGCAAGCCATGTTACGTCAAACCTCCACATTGTGCATAACTATGCAAGCCATGTTACGTCAAACCTCCACATTGTGCATAACTATGCAAGCCATGTTACGTCAAACCTCCACATTGTGCATAACTATGCAAGCCATGTTACGTCAAACCTCCACATTGTGCATAACTATGCAAGCCATGTTACGTCAAACCTCCACATTGTGCATAACTATGCAAGCCATGTTACGTCAAACCTCCACATTGTGCATAACTATGCATGTTAGCCCTCCACATTGTTACTATGCAAGCCATGTTACAAACCTCCACATTGTGCATAACTATGCAAGCCATGTTACGTCAAACCTCCACATTGTGCATAACTATGCAAGCCATGTTACGTCAAACCTCCACATTGTGCATAACTATGCAAGCCATGTTACGTCAAACCTCCACATTGTGCATAACTATGCAAGCCATGTTACGTCAAACCTCCACATTGTGCATAACTATGCAAGCCATGTTACGTCAAACCTCCACATTGTGCATAACTATGCAAGCCATGTTACGTCAAACCTCCACATTGTGCATAACTATGCAAGCCATGTTACGTCAAACCTCCACATTGTGCATAAAGCCATGTTAAAACTATGCAAGCCATGTTACGTCAAACCTCCACATTGTGCATAACTATGCAAGCCATGTTACGTCAAACCTCCACATTGTGCATAACTATGCAAGCCATGTTACGTCAAACCTCCACATTGTGCATAACTATGCAAGCCATGTTACGTCAAACCTCCACATTGTGCATAACTATGCAAGCCATGTTACGTCAAACCTCCACATTGTGCATAACTATGCAAGCCATGTTACGTCAAACCTCCACATTGTGCATAACTATGCAAGCCATGTTACGTCAAACCTCCACATTGTGCATAACTATGCAAGCCATGTTACGTCAAACCGGTTACCACATTGTGCATAACTATGCAAGCCATGTTACGTCACACATTGTGCATAACATGCAAGCCATGTTACGTCAAACCTCCACATTGTGCATAACTATGCAAGCCATGTTACGTCAAACCTCCACATTGTGCATAACTATGCAAGCCATGTTACGTCAAACCTCCACATTGTGCATAACTATGCAAAGCCATGTTAAGTCAAACCTCCACATTGTGCATAACTATGCAAGCCATGTTACGTCAAACCTCCACATTGTGCATAATGCAAGCCATATGCAAGCCATGTTACGTCAAACCTCCACATTGTGCATAACTATGCAAGCCATGTTAGTGCATAACCATGTTACAAGTCAAACCTCCACATTGTGCATAACTATGCAAGCCATGTTACGTCAAACCTCCACATTGTGCATAACTATGCAAGCCATGTTACGTCAAACCTCCACATTGTGCATAACTATGCAAGCCATGTTACGTCAAACCTCCACATTGTGCATAACTATGCAAGCCATGTTACGTCAAACCTCCACATTGTGCATAACTATGCAAGCCATGTTACGTCAAACCTCCACATTGTGCATAACTATGCAAGCCATGTTACGTCAAACCTCCACATTGTGCATAACTATGCAAGCCATGTTACGTCAAACCTCCACATTGTGCATAACTATGCAAGCCATGTTACGTCAAACCTCCACATTGTGCATAACTATGCAAGCCATGTTACGTCAAACCTCCACATTGTGCATAACTATGCAAGCCATGTTACGTCAAACCTCCACATTGTGCATAACTATGCAAGCCATGTTACGTCAAACCTCCACATTGTGCATAACTATGCAAGCCATGTTACGTCAAACCTCCACATTGTGCATAACTATGCAAGCCATGTTACGTCAAACCTCCACATTGTGCATAACTATGCAAGCCATGTTACGTCAAACCTCCACATTGTGCATAACTATGCAAGCCATGTTACGTCAAACCTCCACATTGTGCATAACTATGCAAGCCATGTTACGTCAAACCTCCACATTGTGCATAACTATGCAAGCCATGTTACGTCAAACCTCCACATTGTGCATAACTATGCAAGCCATGTTACGTCAAACCTCCACATTGTGCATAACTATGCAAGCCATGTTACGTCAAACCTCCACATTGTGCATAACTATGCAAGCCATGTTACGTCAAACCTCCACATTGTGCATAACTATGCAAGCCATGTTACGTCAAACCTCCACATTGTGCATAACTATGCAAGCCATGTTACGTCAAACCTCCACATTGTGCATAACTATGCAAGCCATGTTACGTCAAACCTCCACATTGTGCATAACTATGCAAGCCATGTTACGTCAAACCTCCACATTGTGCATAACTATGCAAGCCATGTTACGTCAAACCTCCACATTGTGCATAACTATGCAAGCCATGTTACGTCAAACCTCCACATTGTGCATAACTATGCAAGCCATGTTACGTCAAACCTCCACATTTGTGCATAACTATGCAAGCCATGTTACGTCAAACCTCCACATTGTGCATAACTATGCAAGCCATGTTACGTCAAACCTCCACATTGTGCATAACTATGCAAGCCATGTTACGTCAAACCTCCACATTGTGCATAACTATGCAAGCCATGTTACGTCAAACCTCCACATTGTGCATAACTATGCAAGCCATGTTACGTCAAACCTCCACATTGTGCATAAACTATGCAAGCCATGTTACGTCAAACCTCCACATTGTGCATAACTATGCAAGCCATGTTACGTCAAACCTCCACATTGTGCATAACTATGCAAGCCATGTTACGTCAAACCTCCACATTGTGCATAACTATGCAAGCCATGTTACGTCAAACCTCCACATTGTGCATAACTATGCAAGCCATGTTACGTCAAACCTCCACATTGTGCATAACTATGCAAGCCATGTTACGTCAAACCTCCACATTGTGCATAACTATGCAAGCCATGTTACGTCAAACCTCCACATTGTGCATAACTATGCAAGCCATGTTACGTCAAACCTCCACATTGTGCATAACTATGCAAGCCATGTTACGTCAAACCTCCACATTGTGCATAACTATGCAAGCCATGTTACGTCAAACCTCCACATTGTGCATAACTATGCAAGCCATGTTACGTCAAACCTCCACATTGTGCATAACTATGCAAGCCATGTTACGTCAAACCTCCACATTGTGCATAACTATGCAAGCCATGTTACGTCAAACCTCCACATTGTGCATAACTATGCAAGCCATGTTACGTCAAACCTCCACATTGTGCATAACTATGCAAGCCATGTTACGTCAAACCTCCACATTGTGCATAACATTGTGCTATGCAAGCCATGTTACGTCAAACCTCCACATTGTGCATAACTATGCAAGCCATGTTACGTCAAACCTCCACATTGTGCATAACTATGCAAGCCATGTTACGTCAAACCTCCACATTGTGCATAACTATGCAAGCCATGTTACGTCAAACCTCCACATTGTGCATAACTATGCAAGCCATGTTACGTCAAACCTCCACATTGTGCATAACTATGCAAGCCATGTTACGTCAAACCTCCACATTGTGCATAACTATGCAAGCCATGTTACGTCAAACCTCCACATTGTGCATAACTATGCAAGCCATGTTACGTCAAACCTCCACATTGTGCATAACTATGCAAGCCATGTTACGTCAAACCTCCACATTGTGCATAACTATGCAAGCCATGTTACGTCAAACCTCCACATTGTGCATAACTATGCAAGCCATGTTACGTCAAACCTCCACATTGTGCATAACTATGCAAGCCATGTTACGTCAAACCTCCACATTGTGCATAACTATGCAAGCCATGTTACGTCAAACCTCCACATTGTGCATAACTATGCAAGCCATGTTACGTCAAACCTCCACATTGTGCATAACTATGCAAGCCATGTTACGTCAAACCTCCACATTGTGCATAACTATGCAAGCCATGTTACGTCAAACCTCAAACACATTGTGCATAACTATGCAAGCCATGTTACGTCAAACCTCCACATTGTGCATAACTATGCAAGCTATGCAAGCCATGTTACGTCAAACCTCCACATTGTGCATAACTATGCAAGCCATGTTACGTCAAACCTCCACATTGTGCATAACTATGCAAGCCATGTTACGTCAAACCTCCACATTGTGCATAACTATGCAAGCCATGTTACGTCAAACCTCCACATTGTGCATAACTATGCAAGCCATGTTACGTCAAACCTCCACATTGTGCATAACTATGCAAGCCATGTTACGTCAAACCTCCACATTGTGCATAACTATGCAAGCCATGTTACGTCAAACCTCCACATTGTGCATAACTATGCAAGCCATGTTACGTCAAACCTCCACATTGTGCATAACTATGCAAGCCATGTTACGTCAAACCTCCACATTGTGCATAACTATGCAAGCCATGTTACGTCAAACCTCCACATTGTGCATAACTATGCAAGCCATGTTACGTCAAACCTCCACATTGTGCATAACTATGCAAGCCATGTTACGTCAAACCTCCACATTGTGCATAACTATGCAAGCCATGTTACGTCAAACCTCCACATTGTGCATAAACCTCCACATTATGCAAGCCATGTTACGTCAAACCTCCACATTGTGCATAACTATGCAAGCCATGTTACGTCAAACCTCCACATTGTGCATAACTATGCAAGCCATGTTACGTCAAACCTCCACATTGTGCATAACTATGCAAGCCATGTTACGTCAAACCTCCACATTGTGCATAACTATGCAAGCCATGTTACGTCAAACCTCCACATTGTGCATAACTATGCAAGCCATGTTACGTCAAACCTCCACATTGTGCATAACTATGCAAGCCATGTTACGTCAAACCTCCACATTGTGCATAACTATGCAAGCCATGTTACGTCAAACCTCCACATTGTGCATAACTATGCAAGCCATGTTACGTCAAACCTCCACATTGTGCATAACTATGCAAGCCATGTTACGTCAAACCTCCACATTGTGCATAACTATGCAAGCCATGTTACGTCAAACCTCCACATTGTGCATAACTATGCAAGCCATGTTACGTCAAACCTCCACATTGTGCATAACTATGCAAGCCATGTTACGTCAAACCTCCACATTGTGCATAACTATGCAAGCCATGTTACGTCAAACCTCCACATTGTGCATAACTATGCAAGCCATGTTACGTCAAACCTCCACATTGTGCATAACTATGCAAGCCATGTTACGTCAAACCTCCACATTGTGCATAACTATGCAAGCCATGTTACGTCAAACCTCCACATTGTGCATAACTATGCAAGCCATGTTACGTCAAACCTCCACATTGTGCAAGCCATGTTACGTCAAACCTCCACATGTGTAACTATGCAAGCCATGTTACGTCAAACCTCCACATTGTGCATAACTATGCAAGCCATGTTACGTCAAACCTCCACATTGTGCATAACTATGCAAGCCATGTTACGTCAAACCTCCACATTGTGCATAACTATGCAAGCCATGTTACGTCAAACCTCCACATTGTCAAACCTGTTACGTCAAACACATTGTGCATAACTATGCAAGCCATGTTAAGTCAAACCTCCACATTGTGCATAACTATGCAAGCCATGTTACGTCAAACCTCAAACACATTGTGCATAACTATGCAAGCCATGTTACGTCAAACCTCCACATTGTGCATAACTATGCAAGCCATGTTACGTCAAACCTCCACATTGTGCATAAATAACTATGCAAGCCATGTTACGTCAAACCTCCACATTGTGCATAACTATGCAAGCCATGTTACGTCAAACCTCCACATTGTGCATAACTATGCAAGCCATGTTACGTCAAACCTCCACATTGTGCATAACTATGCAAGCCATGTTACGTCAAACCTCCACATTGTGCATAACTATGCAAGCCATGTTACGTCAAACCTCCACATTGTGCATAACTATGCAAGCCATGTTACGTCAAACCTCCACATTGTGCATAACTATGCAAGCCATGTTACGTCAAACCTCCACATTGTGCATAACTATGCAAGCCATGTTACGTCAAACCTCCACATTGTGCATAACTATGCAAGCCATGTTACGTCAAACCTCCACATTGTGCATAACTATGCAAGCCATGTTACGTCAAACCTCCACATTGTGCATAACTATGCAAGCCATGTTACGTCAAACCTCCACATTGTGCATAACTATGCAAGCCATGTTACGTCAAACCTCCACATTGTGCATAACTATGCAAGCCATGTTACGTCAAACCTCCACATTGTGCATAACTATGCAAGCCATGTTACGTCAAACCTCCACATTGTGCATAACTATGCAAGCCATGTTACGTCAAACCTCCACATTGTGCATAACTATGCAAGCCATGTTACGTCAAACCTCCACATTGTGCATAACTATGCAAGCCATGTTACGTCAAACCTCCACATTGTGCATAACTATGCAAGCCATGTTACGTCAAACCTCCACATTGTGCATAACTATGCAAGCCATGTTACGTCAAACCTCCACATTGTGCATAACTATGCAAGCCATGTTACGTCAAACCTCCACATTGTGCATAACTATGCAAGCCATGTTACGTCAAACCTCCACATTGTGCATAACTATGCAAGCCATGTTACGTCAAACCTCCACATTGTGCATAACTATGCAAGCCATGTTACGTCAAACCTCCACATTGTGCATAACTATGCAAGCCATGTTACGTCAAACCTCCACATTGTGCATAAATGCAAGCCATGTTACGTCAAACCTCCACATTGTGCATAACTATGCAAGCCATGTTACGTCAAACCTCCACATTGTGCATAACTATGCAAGCCATGTTACGTCAAACCTCCACATTGTGCATAACTATGCAAGCCATGTTACGTCAAACCTCCACATTGTGCATAACTATGCAAGCCATGTTACGTCAAACCTCCACATTGTGCATAACTATGCAAGCCATGTTACGTCAAACCTCCACATTGTGCATAACTATGCAAGCCATGTTACGTCAAACCTCCACATTGTGCATAACTATGCAAGCCATGTTACGTCAAACCTCCACATTGTGCATAACTATGCAAGCCATGTTACGTCAAACCTCCACATTGTGCATAACTATGCAAGCCATGTTACGTCAAACCTCCACATTGTGCATAACTATGCAAGCCATGTTACGTCAAACCTCCACATTGTGCATAACTATGCAAGCCATGTTACGTCAAACCTCCACATTGTGCATAACTATGCAAGCCATGTTACGTCAAACCTCCACATTGTGCAT
Source organism: Phymorhynchus buccinoides (assembly GCA_017654935.2). Lineage (NCBI taxonomy): Eukaryota > Metazoa > Mollusca > Gastropoda > Neogastropoda > Raphitomidae > Phymorhynchus > Phymorhynchus buccinoides. The sequence continues at coordinate 2,711 of JAGGCT020003222.1, read as the reverse complement.
AACTATGCAAGCCATGTTACGTCAAACCTCCACATTGTGCATAACTATGCAAGCCATGTTACGTCAAACCTCCACATTGTGCATAAATAACTATGCAAGCCATGTTACGTCAAACCTCCACATTGTGCATAAACCTCCACATTGTGCTATGCAAGCCATGTTACGTCAAACCTCCACATTGTGCATAACTATGCAAGCCATGTTACGTCAAACCTCCACATTGTGCATAAGCCATGTTACGTCAAACCTATGCAAGCCATGTTACGTCAAACCTCCACATTGTGCATAAACTATGCAAGCCATGTTACGTCAAACCTCCACATTGTGCATAACTATGCAAGCCATGTTACGTCAAACCTCCACATTGTGCATAACTATGCAAGCCATGTTACGTCAAACCTCCACATTGTGCATAACTATGCAAGCCATGTTACGTCAAACCTCCACATTGTGCATAACTATGCAAGCCATGTTACGTCAAACCTCCACATTGTGCATAACTATGCAAGCCATGTTACGTCAAACCTCCACATTGTGCATAACTATGCAAGCCATGTTACGTCAAACCTCCACATTGTGCATAACTATGCAAGCCATGTTACGTCAAACCTCCACATTGTGCATAACTATGCAAGCCATGTTACGTCAAACCTCCACATTGTGCATAACTATGCAAGCCATGTTACGTCAAACCTCCACATTGTGCATAACTATGCAAGCCATGTTACGTCAAACCTCCACATTGTGCATAACTATGCAAGCCATGTTACGTCAAACCTCCACATTGTGCATAACTATGCAAGCCATGTTACGTCAAACCTCCACATTGTGCAAGCCATGTTACGTCAAACCTCCACATTGTGCATAACTATGCAAGCCATGTTACGTCAAACCTCCACATTGTGCATAAACCTACATTGTGCTATGCAAGCCATGTTACGTCAAACCTCCACATTGTGCATAATGCAAGCCATGTTACGTCAAACCTCCAAGCCATGTTATGTCAAACCTGTTAAGTCACATTGTGCATAACTATGCAAGCCATGTTAAGTCAAACCTCCACATTGTGCATAACTATGCAAGCCATGTTACGTCAAACCTCCACATTGTGCATAACTATGCAAGCCATGTTACGTCAAACCTCCACATTGTGCATAACTATGCAAGCCATGTTACGTCAAACCTCCACATTGTGCATAACTATGCAAGCCATGTTACGTCAAACCTCCACATTGTGCATAACTATGCAAGCCATGTTACGTCAAACCTCCACATTGTGCATAACTATGCAAGCCATGTTACGTCAAACCTCCACATTGTGCATAACTATGCAAGCCATGTTACGTCAAACCTCCACATTGTGCATAACTATGCAAGCCATGTTACGTCAAACCTCCACATTGTGCATAACTATGCAAGCCATGTTACGTCAAACCTCCACATTGTGCATAACTATGCAAGCCATGTTACGTCAAACCTCCACATTGTGCATAACTATGCAAGCCATGTTACGTCAAACCTCCACATTGTGCATAACTATGCAAGCCATGTTACGTCAAACCTCCACATTGTGCATAACTATGCAAGCCATGTTACGTCAAACCTCCACATTGTGCATGCAAGCCATATTGTGCATAACTATGCAAGCCATGTTACGTCAAACCTCCACATTGTGCATAACTATGCAAGCCATGTTACGTCAAACCTCCACATTGTGCATAACTATGCAAGCCATGTTACGTCAAACCTCCACATTGTGCATAAATATATGCAAGCCATGTTACGTCAAACCTCCACATTGTGTTACAAACCTACATTGTGCATAACTATGCAAGCCATGTTACGTCAAACCTCCACATTGTGCATAAAGCCATGTTACTATGCAAGCATAACTATGCAAGCCATGTTACGTCAAACCTCCACATTGTGCATAACTATGCAAGCCATGTTACGTCAAACCTCCACATTGTGCATAACTATGCAAGCCATGTTACGTCAAACCTCCACATTGTGCATAACTATGCAAGCCATGTTACGTCAAACCTCCACATTGTGCATAACTATGCAAGCCATGTTACGTCAAACCTCCACATTGTGCATAACTATGCAAGCCATGTTACGTCAAACCTCCACATTGTGCATAACTATGCAAGCCATGTTAAGTCAAACCTCCACATTGTGCATAACTATGCAAGCCATGTTACGTCAAACCTCCACATTGTGCATAACTATGCAAGCCATGTTACGTCAAACCTCCACATTGTGCATAACTATGCAAGCCATGTTACGTCAAACCTCCACATTGTGCATAACTATGCAAGCCATGTTACGTCAAACCTCCACATTGTGCATAACTATGCAAGCCATGTTACGTCAAACCTCCACATTGTGCATAACTATGCAAGCCATGTTACGTCAAACCTCCACATTGTGCATAACTATGCAAGCCATGTTACGTCAAACCTCCACATTGTGCATAACTATGCAAGCCATGTTACGTCAAACCTCCACATTGTGCATATAAACCTCCACATTGTGCATAACTATGCAAGCCATGTTACGTCAAACCTCCACATTGTGCATAACTATGCAAGCCATGTTACGTCAAACCTCCATTGTGCATAACTATGCAAGCCATGTTACGTCAAACCTGCATACAAGCCATGTTACGTCAAACCTCCACATTGTGCATAACTATGCAAGCCATGTTA
>JAGGCT020003221.1:10000-14830 GCA_017654935.2 Phymorhynchus buccinoides | reverse complement strand
GCGGCGTTCTTTGCCCCCCCCCCCCCCCCCCCCCCTCCCCATTTCACCCTGCCCACTCTTATCTTATCTGTGATCGACCATCCTGTGACATCACAGGATTCCCCGATTATACAAGCGGCGTTTCTTTGGCCTCCCCCCCCACCCCGCCCACCTCTCCCATTTAACCCCAGACCAATGTTTAATCTTAATCTGTGATCGGACCATCCTGTGACATTCACAGGATTCCCGATACCAAGCGGGTTTCTTTGTCCCCCTTACCCCCTCCCATTCACCCCGCCACTCTTTAATCTTATCTGTGATCGACCATCCTGTGACATCACAGGATTCCCCGATTACAAGCGGCGGACGTTCTTTGTCCCCCCCCCCCCCCCCCTCTCCCATTTCACCCTACGCACTCTTTAATCTTATCTGTGATCGACCCATCCTGTGGACATCCACAGGATTCCTCTGATTACAAGCGGCGTTTCTTTGTCCCCCCCCCCCCCCCATGTTTTATGTTTCAGATACTGTTTGTGGTGTACATGATATTGGTGATGTTATTATTGGTCAATATGCTGATCGCTATGATGTGTTGTTATTTTATGTTATGTTTTATATTGTTTCAGATACTGTTTGTGGTGTACATGATATTGGTGATGTTATTATTGGTCAATATTCTGATCGCTATGATCTGTTGTTATGTTTTATGTTATGTTTTATATTGTTTCAGATACTGTTTGTGGTGTACATGATATTGGTGATGTTATTATTGGTCAATATTCTGATCGCTATGATCTGTTGTTATGTTTTATGTTATGTTTTATATTGTTTCAGATACTGTTTGTGGTGTACATGATATTGGTGACGTCTTTATTGGTCAATATGCTGATCGCTATGATGTGTTGTTATGTTTTATATTATGTTTCAGATACTGTTTGTGGTGTACATGATATTGGTGACGTTGTTATTGGTCAACATGCTGATCGCTATGATGGGCAATACGTATGAACTGGTTACCAACACACAGAAAGAGTGGTTATAGACAGGTATCGACACACGAAGATGTGTGTGTGTGTGTGTGTGTGAACGCAAGTGCATTGCATATGCGTTACCTTATTGGGTCTCTTAGAGATAGAGAGAAAGCTCTCTGGCTGGCTGACAGTATGTGTTCATTGTTATTGTTGTTGTTATATACACCTCTCCAACTGTCTGACAGTATGTATTCATAGTTATTGTTATTTCTGTCTGAAGTATATGTTCATAGGTATTGTTGTTATAATTTATACATTTCTGTCTGACAGTATGTGTTCACATTTATTGTTGTTATATACACCTCTCTAACTGTCTGACTGTATGTGTTCACATTTATTGTTGTTATATACACCTCTCTAACTGTCTGTGTTCATTGCTAGGTTGTTATATCATTATAGAGGGCCAAGATAGTGCTGATGATAGAACTGACAATAATGTGTGTTACCATCATTGTTATGTGTCGGCCAAGATAGTGCTGATGATAGAGCTGACAATAGTGTGTGTTACCATCATTGTTATGTGCGGGCCAAGATAGTGCTGATGATAGAGAGTTGACAATAGTGTGTGTTACCATCATTGTTATGTGTGTCATATAGTGAGCCAAGATAGTGCTGATGATAGAGAGTTGACAATAGTGTGTGTTACCATCATTGTTATGTGTGTCATATAGTGAGCCAAGATAGTGCTGATGATAGAGCTGACAATAGTGTGTGTTACCATCATAGTTATGTGTGTCATATAGTGAGCCAAGATAGTGCTGATGATAGAGCTGACAATAGTGTGTGTTACCATCATTGTTATGTGTGGGCCAAGATAGTGCTGATGATAGAGTTGACAATAGTGTGTGTTACCATCATTGTTATGTGCGGGCCAAGATAGTGCTGATGATAGAGAGTTGACAATAGTGTGTGTTACCATCATTGTTATGTGTGTCATGCAGTGAGCCAAGATAGTGCTGATGATAGAGAGTTGACAATAGTGTGTGTTACCATCATTGTTATGTGTGTCATATAGTGAGCCAAGATAGTGCTGATGATAGAGCTGACAATAGTGTGTGTTACCATCATTGTTATGTGTGGGCCAAGATAGTGCTGATGATAGAGAGTTGACAATAATGTGTGTTACCATCATTGTTATGTGTCGGCCAAGATAGTGAGCCAAGATAGTGCTGATGATAGAGAGTGTGACAATCAGTGTTATGTGCGGGCCAAGATAGTGCTGATGATAGAGCTGACAATAGTGTGTGTTACCATCATTGTTATGTGAGGGCCAAGATAGTGCTGATGATAGAACTGACAATAATGTGTGTTACCATCATTGTTATGTGTGGGCCAAGATAGTGCTGATGATAGAGTTGACAATAGTGTGTGTTACCATCATTGTTATGTGTGTCATATAGTGAGCCAAGATAGTGCTGATGATAGAGCTGACAATAGTGTGTGTTACCATCATTGTTATGTGCGAGCCAAGATAGTGCTGATGATAGAGCTGACAATAGTGTGTGTTACCATCATTGTTATGTGCGGGCCAAGATAGTGCTGATGATAGAGATGACAATAGTGTGTGTTACCATCATTGTTATGTGCGGGCCAAGATAGTGCTGATGATAGAGATGACAATAGTGTGTGTTACCATCATTGTTATGTGCGGGCCAAGATAGTGCTGATGATAGAGCTGACAATAGTGTGTGTTACCATCATAGTTATGTGCGGGCCAAGATAGTGCTGATGATAGAGCTGACAATAGTGTGTGTTACCATCATTGTTATGTGTGGGCCAAGATAGTGCTGATGATAGAACTGACAATAGTGTGTGTTACCATCATTGTTATGTGCGGGCCAAGATAGTGCTGATGATAGAGCTGACAATAGTGTGTGTTACCATCATAGTTATGTGTCGGCCAAGATAGTGCTGATGATAGAACTGATAATAGTGTGTGTTACCATCATTGTCATGTGTCGGCCAAGATAGTGCTGATGATATTTCTGACAATAGTGTGTGTTACCATCATTGTAAAAAGTCGGCCAAGATAGTGCTGATGATAAAGCTGAAAATAGTGTGTGTTACCATCATTGAGATGAGAAAGCCAAGATGGTGCTGATGATACAGTTGACAATAGTGTGTGTTACCATCATTGTTATGTGTGGGCCAAGACACAGCACGTGATAGAGTTGCCAATAGTGTTTGTAACCATAATATGTTATATGAGTGATATAGTGAGCCAAGATAGTGCTTTTGATAGAGAGTTAACAATAGTGTGTGTTACCATCATTCTTATCTCTCTCATATAGTGAGCCAAGATAGTGCTGATGATAGAGCTGACAATAGCGTGTGTTACCTGCATTGTTAGCTGTAGGCTAATATAGTGCTGATGATAGAGATAACCCTTGGGTGTGTTACCATCATTGTTATGTGTGTCATATAGTGAGCAAAGATATTGATTGTGATAGAGCAAACAAAAGTCTGATAGTACCATCATTGCTATGTATTGTTCAAGATAGTGCTAATGAGAGAGCTGATAATAGTGTGCGTTACCATCATTGTTATGTGTGGGCCAAGGGAGTGCGGATGTTGTTGCTGATAAGAGTGTGTGTTACCATCATTGAAAAGTGCTGGCAAAGATAGTGCTGATGATAGAGATGAGAATAGTGAGACGATAGAAGAAGATGAAAAGTGCGGGCCAAGAAAGTGCAGATGAGAAAAAAGACAATATTGTGTGAAACAATCATTGTTATGAACCGGCCAAGATAGTGCTGATGATAGAGCTGAAGAAACTGAGTGTTACGCTGGGAGTTATGCGTCAACCGAGATACTTCAGATGAACTGGAAATGATAAAAGGGTGTGTTACCATCAACGTTACGAGCGGGACTAGGGTAGTGTTGATGATAGAGCTATTGATAGTGTATTGTGAATACTGGCACATGTTGTATGTCATAAATAACTTGTTTTAAAAGTTCAAATATTAAGTTGGAAATAAAGAAAGACTGAAAAGATTGAGAGATAAAGTAATCTTCTGACTGAAGTTGACATACAGGGCTATTTCGTGCAAAACATAGTACGTGCAAAGCGCCGTATGTTTGTAACAATCTGCAGGTTCAGTGTTTGTGTGTGTGTGCTGTTGTAGTATTTGACCCTGTGACACCATCCATTGTCTATGTGGGGGCCAATAGTGACATCGGGTCCTGATAGAACTGACGCTAATAGTGTGAATGTTAACCATCATTGGGTTATGTGTGGGCCAAGATAGTGCTGATTGTCTAGAGATGACAATAGTGTGATGTTACACATCATTGTTATGTGTGGGCTTAAGATAGTGCTGACACATAGAGCTGATAATAGGCCAAGTGTTACCATCATTGTTGAAACTCAGTGAAGGCCAAGATAATCTGCAAAGATGAATGAAGAGTTGAAGAATAGTGAAACGTTACCATCAGATGTTATGGTGGCCTCAAAGACAGTGAGCCAGAAGAAATAGTCAGAAACTGATGATAGAAACCAAGAAACCAATAAAGTGTGTTACCATCATTGTTATGACGCTGAGAACCAAGACTTCAGTGAACTGGATATAATAGAAGGGATGTCTCAACGACGAGTATGACTAGATAGTGTTAGATATCATATTGAAGGTATTGTGTGTCATGCAGTGTATTTTTAGATAAACGTGCTTTAATTGTCAAATACACAACGTGACAATAAAAAGTGGAATGTGGTTACCATACATAATCCTTGGATTGAAGTGTCATGCACGTGCTAGCCAACATGTATGCTGTGTGATAGAAGGATGCAGGTCATGTTTGATGTGTGTCGTAGCGTAAATTT
>JAGGCT020003221.1:0-7500 GCA_017654935.2 Phymorhynchus buccinoides | reverse complement strand
TGTAGAACAAGTCATGTTGGAGCATTGAATTATACTACGGGGTGTTACTGTAATACCACATGTACAAGTCATGTTGGAGCATTGAATTATGCTCTGGGTGTTACTGTAATTTCAATTAGTGTTCTTTTCATTTTCGCCCGAACAAACAACGAATCAATCGTTCGCCGAACAGTGTGTTTGTTCCTTAATCTGACCAGAAACGAACTGTGCGGAAGTGTACCTTTGGCCCCTAAGCTCATAGCGAGGCTCCAAAGCCTACTTCAGTAAACATGTAGGCTAGGCCTAGGCCTAAGCCCCCCACCCCCTTAGTATTTCTGCATCTCGTGTATGACTCGTCTATGGCTTGTACCCACGTGTCGTCATATCCGGCCACAAGGAGCGCTCCATAGTATGGGAGACCGCCATCTTAGTCAGTAACTTTGTTTAAAAAATGCCCGATCGATGCTGTTTACACGTTTAAATTCTGATCGCTTCTCGGCATTTTGGCTAAGACAGTGATTCAAGAACATAAATTTTTGTTTATGCCTTGGTTGGTTTGTTCAGGGCCCGTCGTACATGGAGAAAGCCGATACACGACGTTAAACTGAACTTCCATCCTGTTTACACACAAATCTGACTAAGATGGCGACACTTGGTCGTTGGAAGGGTCGAGATGCGCACGCAGGTGGGCGGGAGCCATAGAAAGAAAATACAGCGCGAGAACTAAAACATTTTGTTTTTTGTTTTTTTCAAAAGGGGAAGTAATGGCATTGAATTATCTTCATATAATAAAATTATGTGACGATGACAGATCGATGGGGGACACTGAAACAGGCCTTTGGTCTGTTCAGTGTTCCGTGTTCGTGCTGATCGAGTAATCCAACTCTCTTGTTCACAAAACTGAAAGAAGCAGACTTTTGAGGTTCGTAAACATGACGAGGGTGACAAAACTACATCTTTGCATTATGCTCTAGGCTAACATCTGATGGCAAGAAAGAAAAAGAAATCGGAAGGAAAAACAATGGCGTGCTTTGGATAGATCACTGATCTAAAAATAAAGATCAGCGACAATTTTTGTTTGTGGCTCAAGCCACAAAACCTATAACTCACTTTGTCGGTCTGTCGGTCCAAAATTGTCGCACTTCAAACCGAGGCTACACTTCAAAATTAATTCGAGGCCGCTCTTTAAAATGATGTATTTAAAAGCGTACAAAATAATAAACATACGTAATACAGACACTACAACAGACACGACGAGTAATGCGGTGCTTCTTTCAATGAGTATAAGTAGGATACATAGTTTTAAAATGTTTTTCCAAAAGATATAAAATGTTACGAAATGGTGCAGAGATAACATTGTGGTTTACAGATTAAAATTATTGAAAAGCCAGGGGAGGGGGAGTTGACTCATGATTGGAGTGGTAAAAATAGACCGAGTGCCACAAACTGTTATTGCGATTTCGCGCTTGTTTTTCCTTCAAGTATGAAATTTCTCGTGTTCGGCCGAACAAGAAACTTGTTCGCAGGACACGACTTGTGAACGAGATTCGGGCCGAACGGCTGTTCGGCGAGCAAACCAACGGCTGTTCGGCGAGCATGTTCGGGGGCTATTAAGGGAAAACCCGGTTTGGCCGAACATTTCTGTTCGTCGAACACCGATTCGGGCTGTTCGTTCGGGCAGCTAAGGGTGGCTACCACATGTAGAACAAGTCATGTTGGAGCATTGAATTATGCTACTATATACGGGGTGTCGCAAGTGTGTGGCGAAGCAGGTGACGGACACACCTGCCGATCGACGATGCCCTTGTTGTTCATTGTATCTGTCTCCCCCCTAATTCATCTGTATCTATGTCTCTCCCCTTAATTCATCTGTCTCTGTCTCGATCTCCCCCTAATCTACCTCTATCTCTGTTTCTCTCCTAATCTATCTCTATCTCTGTTTCTCTCCTAATCTACCTATATCTCTGTCTCTCCCCTAATCTATCTATATCTCTGTCTCTCCCCCTAATCTACCTATATCTCTGTCTCTCCCCATAATCTACCTATATCTCTGTCTCTCCCCTAATCTACCTATATCTCTGTCTCTCCCCCTAATCTACCTATATATCTGTCTCTCTCTCCTGTATATGTGTCTCTCCCCCAATCTACTATATATCTGTATCTCTGTCTCTCCCCCTAATCTACCTATATCTATGTCCCTCTAATCTACCTCTATCTCTGTCTCTCCTCCTAATCTACCTCTATCTCTGTCTCTCCCTCTAATCTACCTATATCTCTGTATCTCCCCTAATCTACATATATATATCTGTCTCTCCCTCTAATCTACCTATATCTGTCTCTCCCCCTAATCTACCTATATATTTGTCTCTCCCCCTAATCTACCTATATCTCTGTCTCTTCACCTATTCCACCTATATCTCTGTCTCTTCCCTAATCTACAATATATATATATATATATATCTCCCCTAATTCTACCTATATCTCTGTCTCTCCCCCTAATCTACCTATATCTCTGTCTCTCCCCCCAGTAATCTACCTATATCTCTGTCTCTACCCCTAATCTACCTATATCTCTGTCTCTCCCCTAATCTACCTATATCTTTGTCTTTCCCCCTAATCACCTATATCTCTATCTCTCCCCTAATCTACCTATATCTCTGTATCTCCCCTAATCTACCTATATCTCTGTCTCTCCCCCTAATCTACCTATATCTCTGTCTCTCCCCTAATCTACCTCTATCTCTGTCTCTCCCCCTAATCTACCTATATCTCTGTCTCTCCCCCTAATCTACCTATATCTCTGTCTCTCCCCTAATCTACCTATATCTCTGTCTCTCCCCTAATCTACCTATATCTCTGTCTTTCCCCCTAATCTACCTATATCTCTGTCTTTCCCCTAATCTACCTATATCTCTGTCTTTCCCCTAATCTACCTATATCTCTGTCTTTCCCCTAATCTACCTATATCTCTGTCTTTCCGCCTATTCTACCTATATCTGTCTCTCCCCTAATCTACATATATCTCTGTCTCTCCCCTAATCTACATATATCTCTGTCTCTCCCCTAATCTACATATATCTCTGTCTCTCCCCATAATCTACATATATCTCTGTCTCTCCACTAATCTATCCATATATCTCTGTCTCTCCCCTAATCCTAACATATATCTCTGCTCTCTTCTCTCCCCCTAATCTACATATATCTCTGTCTCTCCCCATAATCTACATATATCTCTGTCTCTCCCCTAAATCTATCCATATATCTCTGTCTCTCCCCTAATCCTAACATATATCTCTGTCTCTCCCCCTAATCTACATATATCTCTGTCTCTCCCCATAATCTACCTATATATCTGTCTCTCCCCCTAATCTACCTATATCTCTGTCTCTCCCCATAATCCTAACCTATATCTCTGTCTCTCCCCCTAATCTACCTATATCGCTGTCTCTCCCCCTAATCTACCTATATCTCTGTCTCTCCCCTAATCTAACTATATCTCGTCTCAACCCTAATCTGACCTCTATCTCTGTCTCTCCCCCTAATCTACCAATATCTCTGTCTCTCCCCTAATCTACATATATCTATGTCTCTCTCCCTAATCTACATATATTTCTGTCTCTCCCCTAATCTACCTCTATCCCCCTCTCTCCCCCTAATCGACCTAGATCTCTGTCTCTCTCACTAATATACATATATGTCTCTCTCTCCCCTAATCTACCTCTATCTCTGTCTCCCCCCTAATCTACCTATATCTCTGACTATAATCCTAATCTTCCTATATCTCTGTCTCCCCCCTAATCTACCTATATCTCTATCTCCCCCTTAATATACCTATATCTCTGACGATACCCCTAATCTACCTATATCTCTGTCTTCCCCCTAATCTACATATATCTCTGTCTAACTCCCCTCAATCTACCTATATCTCTCGTATCCCCATTAATCTACCTATATCTCTGTCTCCTCCTCTAATCTACCTATATCTCTATATCTCCCCTAATCTACCTAACTCTCTGTATCTCCCCTAATCTACATCGATCTGTCTCTCCCCTAATTTGCCTATATCTCTGTCTCTCCACCTATTCTCTCCTCGATATATCTCGTATATCCCCCTATTCTACCTACATATCTGTATCTCCCCCTAATCTACCTATATATCTGTCTTTCCCCTAATCTACCTATATCTCTGTCTTTCCCCTAATCTACCTATATCTGTGTCTTTCCCCTAATCTACCTATATATCTGTCTTTCCCCTAATCTACCTATATCTCTGTCTTTCCCCTAATCTACCTATCTGTCTGTCTTTCCCCTAATCTACCTATATATCTGTCTTCTCCCCCTAATCTACCTATATATCTGTCTTTCCCCCTAATCTACCTATATATCTGTCTTTCCCCCTAATCTACCTATATCTCTGTCTTTCCCCTAATCTACCTATATCTCTGTCTTTCCCCCTAATCTACATATATCTCTGTCTTTCCCCTAATCTACATATATCTCTGTCTTTCCCCTAATCTACCTATATCGCTGTCTTTCCCCCTAATCTACATATATCTCTGTCTATCCCCATAATATAACTATATCGCTGTCTCGCCCCCCAATCTACCTATATCTCTGTCTCTCCCCTAATCTACCTATATCTCTGTCTCTCCCCATAATCTACCTATATCTCTGTCTCTCCCCTAATCTACATGTATCTCTGTCTCTCTCCCTAATCTACATATATCTCTGTCTCTCCCCTAATCTACCTCTATCTCTGTCTCTCCCCCTAATCGACATATATCTCTGTCTCTCCCCTAATCTACCTATATCTCAGGCTCTGTGAACTCCTCCCCTAAGGTAAAGGTGGCAGCCAATGTCTTCATTGTTCTGTGTCTCTGTCTCTACCCTAATGTATCTCTATCTCTGTCTCTCCCCTAATGTATCTCTATCTCTGTATCTCCCCTAATGTATCGCTATCTCTGTCTCTCCCCTAATGTATCTATCTCTGCCTCTCCCCTAATCTACCTATATCTCTGTCTCTCTCTCTAATCTACATGTCTCTCTGTCTCTCTCCCTAATCTACCTATATCTAAATCTTTCCGACTATTCTACCTATCTCTGTCTCTCCCCTAATCTACATATATCTCTGTCTCTCCCCATAATCTTCCTATATCTCTGTCTCTCCCCTTTTAAAAAAAAAAATGTTATACCTATATCTCTGTCTTTCCCCCTATTCTACCTATATCTCTGTCTCTCCCCCTAATCTACATATATCTCTGTCTCTCCCCATAATCTACCTATATCTCTGTCTCTCCACAAATCTATCCATATTTCTGTCTCTCCCCTAATCCTAACCTCTATCTCTGTCTCTCCCCCTAATCTACATATATCTCTGTCTCTCCCCATAATCTACCTATATCTCTGTCTCTCCACAAATCTATCCATATTTCTGTCTCTCCCCTAATCCTAACCTCTATCTCTGTCTCTCCCCCTAATCTACATATATCTCTGTCTCTCCCCATAATCTACCTATATCTCTGTCTCTCCCCTAATCTACATATATCTCTGTCTCTCCCCATAATCTATCTTATCTCTGTCTCTCCCCTAATCTATCTTATCTCTGTCTCTCCCCTAATCTATCTTATCTCTGTCTCTCCCCTAATCTATCTTATCTCTGTCTCTCCCCATAATCTACCTATATCTCTGTCTCTCCCCCTAATCTACCTATATATCTGTCTTTCCCCCTAATCTACCTATATCTCTGTCTCTCCCCTAATCTACCTCTATCTCTGTCTCTCCTCCCTATAATCTACCTATATTCTTACTGTCTCTTACCCTAATCTATCCTTATATCTGTCTCTCTCATCTTATTCTCTGTCGTCTCACCATCAAAGGTCTACCTCATATCTACTGTCTCTCCCCCTATTCCCTCACTATATACTCTGTCTTTACACCCTAATCTACCTATATCTCTGTCTCTCCCCTAATCTATCTTATCTCTGTCTCTCCCCTAATCTATCTTATCTCTGTCTCTCTCAGGCATTCTGAATTCCACCCGTAAGCTGAAGGTAGCGGCCAATGTCTTCAGCAGATCAGCTGGAGCTCAGTCAAGGTGGGTGATGTTACATAATAATATATAATATTAGATAATGTCTTCAGCAGATCAGCTGGAGATCAGTCAAGGTGGGTGATGTTACATAATGATATATAATATTAGATAATGCCTTCAGCAGATCAGCTGGAGCTCAGTCAAGGTGGGTGATGTTACATAATGATATATAATATTAGATAATGTCTTCAGCAGATCAGCTGGAGCTCAGTCAAGGTGGGTGATGTTACATAATGATGTATAATATTAGATAATGCCTTCAGCAGATCAGCTGGAGATCAGTCAAGGTGGGTGATGTTACATAATGATATATAATATTAGATAATGTCTTCAGCAGATCAGCTGGAGATCAGTCAAGGTGGGTGATGTTACATAATAATATATAATATTAGATAATGTCTTCAGCAGATCAGCTGGAGATCAGTCAAGGTGAGTTATTCTTACGTACTGTGTGACATAATAATGACATATCAGCTGGAGATCAGTGATGTTACATAATGATATACGTAATATGTGAGATAATAATGCCTTCAGCATGATCATGCTGGGAGATCATGATCCATAATATTAGATACTAAATATCGCCCCATCAGCTGGAGTCCTGTTCTGGTGGGCCATACCAAAAGTTAGAAATACATCGTCAGATATATCAGATACTCCGCAACATCTTCACTCTTCTTCTAGCCAAGGCAAAAACAAACTATTTCTCAATCTAAAATTCTTGAAGCCAGCACAACAAAGGTCCTGTTTTCCACCATGTCTGATCTCCTAGGCACTAAGAAATCAAGTCCTATGCCATCAAATATCAGTCCTGACAAACTGCCAGAAGCCTTTTCCTCCTTCTTCTCCACCAAAATTATCGATCTACGATCAAAAATCGACACCATGCCTTTTCAACCAACTATTCCAGACCCATCATTCACTGGTGTCCCCCTTCTCTCTTTCAGTCGGTGTCTGAGACCGAAGTTCTTTCTACTCTGAAAGAAATGCATTTGAAATCTGTGATCTTGACCCATCCCAGCCTCTCTCTTTTCTCGACAAATCTATCAACACTTCTGCCATCAACACCACCATCATCAATTCTTCTGTTATTTCGTGTGTTCCCTTCTGCTTTCAAAACCGCTCTTGTAAGGCCCTTCTCAAGAAGAAAATCTGGATCCCAATAATCGAAACTACAGACCTGTATCTAACCTCCTTTTCTCTCCAAACTCCTGATAAGAACTGTTCTGAACAACTTAACGATCATCTATGCCATCAACATCTTCACCATCCTATCATTCTGCCTATAGAGCCAACCAACATTACTGAAACAGCCCTGTCAAAATCGTCAATGACCTCCTACAGCTTTCTGATGCTGGTAAAATCTCTCTTTTGACACTTCTTATCTCTCTGCTGCTTTGACACATAGACCACTCCATTCTTCTGTTCTC
>JAGGCT020003220.1:10000-14833 GCA_017654935.2 Phymorhynchus buccinoides | reverse complement strand
CATTTCCCCCCCCCACCCCCCCCCCCCCCCCCCCCCCCACCCCCCCACCCCCCCCCCCCCCCACCCCTGAGCGAGACGGACCCACTGATGATTGTCACGCGAGGATGGCTTGTGTATGCCTCCGTCAGTGGGTGCGCCTCCACTCGGTGGTTGAGGATCCCAGGATTACGTCCCCTCCACCCCACCTCCACCCCGTGAGCTGGTCTCCCCTGGGAGTCTGTGGGCTTGCAGATGGTTGTTTTGGGGGGGTTGACGCGGGGATGGCATGCATAACCCTTCCCTTCGGTGAGTTCGCCCTCCTTCAGGGTGTTTACATCCTCCGAACCCCCCCATCCCGCTCTCTCTCTTTTTCTTGGGATCATAATATATTTAGACTCAGTCCGTCCGGGAGTCTGTGGGTTGAGGGCCCGCAGCTGGTTGTTGACGCGGGGATGGCCTGCATACCCTTCCCTCGGTGAGTTCGCCCTCCC
This sequence comes from Phymorhynchus buccinoides, assembly GCA_017654935.2. Taxonomy (NCBI): domain Eukaryota; kingdom Metazoa; phylum Mollusca; class Gastropoda; order Neogastropoda; family Raphitomidae; genus Phymorhynchus; species Phymorhynchus buccinoides. The sequence continues at coordinate 14,363 of JAGGCT020003220.1, read as the reverse complement.
TCAGGGTGTTTACATCCTCCGAACCCCCCCATCCCGCTCTCTCTCTTTTTCTTGGGATCATAATATATTTAGACTCAGTCCGTCCGTGATGTAGTTATTTCCCCTTAATTGGGAAGTCCCAGGGGAAAGAGTTCCTTCCCCCTGTAGGACCATGAATATCTATATGAAAATATAACTTATTTGAATTTTTGTAAATAATTATACCAAACTTACATTTCTGTAAATATAAATGAATATTTGTATATATATGCTTTTAAATAAATAAGGGCCAAAGTTGTTTTTTTAATAATAAAATAAAAAGTTAAAGTTTTAACACTGTAGCCCTTGAATTTTAAACGACTGGGAGCAATTTCGTTTGGGTTTGGGTGCCAGAATAACAATAGACAGATTTGTGGCTACAGCTACACCTATCTATATTGTTAAAAAAAAAAAATCAGGACTTTACTGGTGTTGCACTGCCTCCGGGCATTGCAGCCAGTATTGTTCCCAACATCTTTGTATTTACAAATGTCCCATATATGTGTCTGATTCAGACCAAGAGGACGTAAAACATCATTTTCATCATCACCGAATAACAAAAGACTTTTATCACACACAATTTTATATTACCACTATTTTATAACCCAGAAATCACATTGATAGTATAATTTTACCATTTTAAATCTTTTCAATGTAAAAATTCAATACTCGATTTGCCAACTAGGTATAGACCCCCCCCCCTTCTTTTTGGTGTTTTGTCCCTGTTTTTGTGGCGTTTGTACACTTTTGTTTTGTAATTGTTTTATATTTTGTTTCAATATCTAACAAATAATACATGTCCCATAATTATGCGCCTTGCCGGGTCGAGAGGACGTAAAACACCATAGTTCATTCATTCATTCATTCAGCCAGTCAGTGTTGAGGCATGAATGAAACGTAGTAGGCCTAGTGGCCCTCTGAAAACTCTTCCGCTGGAGAACGTGATACACACGGAGCAACAAAGTAAAAACAACAGTCAAAAGCGTATCTGTACTTCAGTCAATTATTCCAATCATCCATTCGTCGCTATGCATTCGTGTGAACCGCTCTTCTTCGTCCGAGTCAAATACATCATGTGGTACATCATGTACTCCGAGCCTTACAGATCTCACTTTCATTTTTTTATTTTTTTGGTGTGTGTGTCAAATTTTTTCAACCACCCCCCTCAAATTTTCACTTGGAAGAATTACAATGTATAAACTTTCACAAAAAAAGAGCGAGTACAACGCCAGCTGCACCACAGCATTTCAGATCTACAAAGTATTGATGACCAGCATTTCAGATCTACAAAGTATTGATGACCAGCATTTCAGATCTACAAAGTATTGATGACCAGCATTTCAGATCTACAAAGTATTGATGACCAGCATTTCAGATCTACAAAGTATTGACGACCAGCATTTCAGATCTACAAAGTACTGATGACCAGCATTTCAGATCTACAAAGTATTGATGACCAGCATTTCAGATCTACAAAGTATTGATGACCAGCATTTCAGATCTACAAAGTATTGATGACCAGCATTTCAGATCTACAAAGTATTGATGACCCAAATTGACTCTTCAAACGCAGCAAGGTAAATAAAAACGATGTGTGTGTGTGAAATCCCCCCCCCCAGTCCCCCCCCCCCCCCCCCCCCCCCCCCCCCCCCCCCCTCCCTCGAATTTGCACTTCACCAGTGTATGGAGTGCATGCTAAACAGGACATTCAATAATGGTACAATACAGTGGATTCCTAATAGAGTCGACTACGCTTATAAAGAACTTCTCCGGACATTCAAAACTACTTCATTATGATCGTCGTTCGTTGTATCCGTCATATCCGTCATAAATGTTAGTCATAGTTGTGTACCAGTCATGATTAAGTCAAATAATAATACAGTGGATTCTTAATACAGTTGACTACGCTTATAAAGAACTTTTGCGCACGGGGAAATGAGGGTACGAGAATTTCAGAAAGGATGCCCGCGAAGCGGGTAGTAACTGCTAGTATATATATAAAACGTTCACACTAAAAAAAAACCACGAACAAGCAAGATAAAAATGTTACCAAATTATCGAGGTTTACTCCTCTTTATCAAGGACAATGATAACATGGCACTGGTACAAGTCGCATTGCATGCAGCAGAAAACACTGGTGAATAAAATTCATTCTTAAGACAAAGGAGATTAAAATGAAATGAAAAAAATGAAAAGCTCATGCGAGAAAGAGATGAAAAGTGAACGACCTATGGTAGGTGAGATGTGGTGTGTGTGTCTGTGTGTGTGTGTGTGTGTGTGCTGTGTGTGTGTGTGTGTGTGTGTGTGTGTGTGTGCGTGTGCGTGCGTGTGTGCGTGCGGTGTGTGTGTGTGTGTGTGCGTGTGTGTGTGTGTGTGTGTGTTGTGTGTGTGTGTGTGTGTGTGTGTGTGTGTGAATGTTGTGTGTGTGTGTGTGTGACAGAGGTGGGGAAGGGAGTCTTGAGAAGAAAATGTTACGGGCTAAATTCTAGATAGAACGGAAGATTGGAAACGAAGTGGGAGAAAGAATAAGGAGAAAAGAGAATGAGACAGAAACCGTAACAAATATGAGATTGCGCATGTTGGAATATGTGCTTGTGTGTGTGCACGCGCAATGTGTGTGAGTGCGTGTGTATGTGCGTGCAAGCGCGCGTGAGTGTGAGTGTTAGTATGTGTGTTAGTGTGTGTGTGTGTGTTCTGTGTGTGTGTGTAAGGCGCGCGCGCATTTAGGAGTACCCACGCGAGTGTGAGTGTATTTGTGTGTGAGTTTTGGAGTGTGTGTAAGTGAGGGTGTGTGAAAGAGAGAGAGTGAGTGTGTGTGTGAGTAAGTGTGTGTGTGTGTGTGTGTGTGTGTGTGTGTGTGTGTGTGTGTTGCGTGCGTGCGTGCGTGTTGGTCGTGCGTGCGTGTGCGTGTGCGTGCGATTATGTACGTGTGAGTGTGTTGATGCAATGTTTAAAAAAAAATGGGCTGAGGATTGGGGGAAGAAAGGAGGGACAAACAGAGAGCAAAAGGAGTACACAATAGAAGACAATGCCTTATATATATACAACATAAAGAAATCCAAGGATTCACACCATAAACTATAGTCTACACTGTTTTTCTTTTTCTTCTTTTTTTACCATAGAAAACAACAACATATAAATAAATAAATAAAACCTCAAATACATCGGTGAACTGTGTCACCTTCAACTGGAGGTGGTATATGTGTGTTTATTTATTACACACACACACTATAATTATATAAACGATCAAAAATTGAAGAAGAAAAAAACAAACACACCATTAAACTTTCCTCTTATGTATTTGTCACGGGAAAACTTGGAATCCAGGAAAAATCGGAATTCAGATTTTTCCCAATGCTGGGAAGATTCCAATATTTCCAATATTTCCCATGACATATATATATACGCACACGCTCGCGCACACACACAGAGGCACACTTTACACGGGGTTTGTGTGGGAGATTGAACTTGAGATTATGAAGGGGAAATGAACTTTTTGAACAGATGACTTTTAAGGCCAGACTTGAATGCAGACAGGGACAAAGCTGACTGGAGGTAGAAGGGGAGCGAGTTCCAGATGGTGGGTACTTGATAGCTGAAAGAGCGGTGACCAATTAAAGGACTTAAGTTTCATGCGGGGGACTTTGAGGAGTTTCTCGCTGCTAGAACGGAGAGTGCGGGATGGTTGATAGGTGATGACATGGTTGGACAGGTATGTTGGCAAAGTGTTTTGAAAATGGCGGAAAGCGAGGATTGCTAGTTTGTACTCAATGCGAGCATGAATGGGCAGCCAGTGTAGTTTGATCAGAAGGGGTGTGACATGGGTTCTTTTAGATTTCCTCAGGACGAGTCTGGCTGCATTGTTTTGTATTCTTTGGAGACGATTGATTTGAACTGCGGGGAGTCCGGCAAGAGTTGCATTGCAATAGTCAACTTTGGAAAAGACCAACGAACATACTAGTTGAGTGGCGGCTTTTTCAGAGAGTGAAGGACGGATTGAAGCAATCTGCCTCAGAGCGAGGTAGGCGGAACGGCACAAGTGGCTGATCTGGGTGTCCATGGACAAAGAACTGTCCAAATGGACACCCAGATCCTTCACGCTGTTTTTTGAAGGGAATGGTATTTGTGCCAACCTGCACAGACGCGACGCTAACGTGGTCTAAGACTGAGCGCGAGCCTACAGCTACGGCCTCAGTCTTCTCGTCATTTAATTTGAGTTTGTTACTGAGCATCCAAGATTTTATGGACTGAAAGCAAGACTCAAACGTGGAGATCAGAGTTTGGAAAGCGACAGCCTCGGTTGCGTCAAGTAGTTGAGTGTCATCCGAGAATTTCTCATGAAGGA
>JAGGCT020003220.1:0-5000 GCA_017654935.2 Phymorhynchus buccinoides | reverse complement strand
TATTTAACCCTTTACAGGCTAACTGCAGCGTGCAGTTGTTGATGAATGGTCTGTACATATTTAACCCTTTACAGGCTAACTGCAGCCTGCAGACCTTGCAGTTGTCGATGAATGGTCTGTACATATTTAACCCTTTACAGGCTAACTGCAGCGTGCAGTTGTCGATGTATGGTCTGTACATATTTAACCCTTTACAGGCTAACTGCAGCCTGCAGACCTTGCAGTTGTCGATGAATGGCCTTCACGTAGAGGGCACACGGCTGCTGATGTCAGGTCTCCGTGGCAACGACAGTTTGATGGAGCTGGACCTCAGCGCTAACAGGATGGACAGGGAGGGAGTGAGATGGGTGGCCAGGACACTGCCCCACATGACACAGCTGACCACATTGAAGGTACTGCCCCACATTGACACAGCCGACCACATTGAAGGTACTGCCCCACATGACACAGCTGACCACAGAAGGTACCACACAAACATGAGACAGCTGACCACATTGAAGGTACTACACAAACATATGACATGACCACATTGACACAGCAGCTGACCACATTGAAGGTACTACACAAACATATGACACAGCTGACCACATTGACACAGACACAGACCACATTGAAGGTACTACACAAACATGACACAGCTGACCACATTGAAGGTACTACACAAACATATGACACAGCTGACCACATTGAAGGTATTACACAAACATATGACACAGCTGACCACATTGAAGGTACTACACAAACATATGACACAGCTGACCACATTGAATGTACTACACAAACATATGACACAGCTGACCACATTGAAGGTACCACAGAATCATGATAGCTGACCACATTGAAGGTATTACACAAACATATGACAGCTGACCACATTGAATGTATTACACAAACATATGACACAGCTGACCACATTGAAAGTACACAAACATATGCTGACCACATTGAATGTACCACATATGACAGCTGACCACATTGAATGTGCTACACAAACATATACACACAGCATTGACCACATTGAACATGATACAGCTGACCACATTGAAGGTATTACACAAACATGATACAGCTGACCACATTGAAGGTATTACACAAACATGATACAGCTGACCACATTGAAAGTACTACACAAACATGATACAGCTGACCACATTGAATGTATTACAGAAACATGACACAGCTGACCACATTGAAAGTACCACACAAACATGATACAGCTGACCACATTGAAAGTATTACAGAAACATGATACAGCTGACCACATTGAAAGTATTACAGAAACATGATACAGCTGACCACATTGAAAGTATTACAGAAACATGATACAGCTGACCACATTGAAGGTATTACACAAACATGACACAGCTGACCACATTGAAGGTACTACACAAACATATGACACAGCTGACCACATTGAAGGTACTACACAAACACATGACACAGCTGACCACATTGAAGGTACTACACAAACATATGACACAGCTGACCACATTGAATGTACTACACAAACACATGACACAGCTGACCACATTGAAGGTACTACACAAACAAACACAGCTGACCACATTGAAAGTATTACAGAAACATGATACAGCTGACCACATTGAAGGTACTACACAAACATGACACAGCTGACCACATTGAAGGTACTACACAAACATGACACAGCTGACCACATTGAAGGTACTACACAAACACATGACACAGCTGACCACATTGAAGGTACTACACAAAACATATGACACAGCTGACCACATTGAAGGTACTACACAAACATATGACACAGCTGACCACATTGAAGGTACTACACAAACACATGACACAGCTGACCACATTGAAGGTACTACACAAACATGACACAGCTGACCACATTGAAGGTATTACACAAACATATGACACAGCTGACCACATTGAAGGTATTACAGAAACATATGACACAGCTGACCACATTGAAGGTACTACACAAACACATGACACAGCTGACCACATTGAAGGTACTACACAAACACATGACACAGCTGACCACATTGAAGGTACTACACAAACACATGACACAGCTGACCACATTGAAAGTACCACACAAACATGATACAGCTGACCACATTGAAGGTACTACACAAACATATGACACAGCTGACCACATTGAAGTATTACAGAAACATGTACTACACAAACACATGACACAGCTGACCACATTGAAGGTACTACACAAACATATGACACAGCTGACCACATTGAAGGTACTACACAAACATGACACAGCTGACCACATTGAAGGTACTACACAAACATATGACACAGCTGACCACATTGAAGGTACTACACAAACATATGACACAGCTGACCACATTGAAAGTACTACACAAACATGATACAGCTGACCACATTGAAGGTATTACACAAACATGACACAGCTGACCACATTGAAGGTACTACACAAACACATGACACAGCTGACCACATTGAAGGTACTACACAAACACATGACACAGCTGACCACATTGAAGGTATTACACAAACACATGACACAGCTGACCACATTGAAGGTACTACACAAACATATGACACAGCTGACCACATTGAAGGTACTACACAAACATATGACACAGCTGACCACATTGAAGGTATTACACAAACACATGACACAGCTGACCACATTGAAGGTATTACACAAACATGATACAGCTGACCACATTGAAGGTATTACACAAACATATGACACAGCTGACCACATTGAAAGTATTACACAAACATATGACACAGCTGACCACATTGAAGGTACTACACAAACACATGACACAGCTGACCACATTGAATGTACTACACAAACACATGACACAGCTGACCACATTGAAGGTACTACACAAACACATGACACAGCTGACCACATTGAAGGTACTACACAAACATATGACACAGCTGACCACATTGAAGGTACTACACAAACATATGACACAGCTGACCACATTGAAGGTACTACACAAACATATGACACAGCTGACCACATTGAAGGTAATACACAAACATATGACACAGCTGACCACATTGAAGGTACTACACAAACACATGACACAGCTGACCACATTGAAGGTACTACACAAACATATGACACAGCTGACCACATTGAAGGTACTACACAAACATATGACACAGCTGACCACATTGAAGGTACTACACAAACATATGACACAGCTGACCACATTGAAAGTACCACACAAACATGATACAGCTGACCACATTGAAGGTATTACACAAACACATGACACAGCTGACCACATTGAAGGTACTACACAAACATATGACACAGCTGACCACATTGAAGGTATTACACAAACATATGACACAGCTGACCACATTGAAGGTACTACACAAACACATGACACAGCTGACCACATTGAAGGTACTACACAAACATCATGACAGCTGACCACATTGAATGTACTACACAAACATATGACACAGCTGACCACATTGAAGGTACTACACAAATATATGACACAGCTGACCACATTGAAGGTACTACACAAACATGACACAGCTGACCACATTGAAGGTATTACAGAAACATGATACAGCTGACCACGTTGAAGGTATTACACAAACATATGACACAGCTGACCACATTGAAGGTATTACAGAAACACATGACACAGCTGACCACATTGAAGGTATTACACAAACATATGACACAGCTGACCACATTGAAGGTACTACACAAACACATGACACAGCTGACCACATTGAAGGTATTACACAAACATATGACACAGCTGACCACATTGAAAGTACCACACAAACACATGACACAGCTGACCACATTGAAGGTACTACACAAACACATGACAGCTGACCACATTGAAGGTACTACACACAAACATATGACAAAGCTGACCACATTGAAGGTACTACAAACACATGACACAGCTGACCACATTGAAGGTACTACACAAACACATGACACAGCTGACCACATTGAAAGTACCACACAAACATATGATACAGCTGACCACATTGAAAGTATTACAGAAACATATGATACAGCTGACCACGTTGAAGGTATTACACAAACATATGAAAGTATTACAGACCACATGATACAGCTGACCACATTGAAGGTACTACACAAACATATGACACAGCTGACCACATTGAATGTACTACACAAACACATGACACAGCTGACCACATTGAAGGTATTACACAAACACATGACACAGCTGACCACGTTGAATGTACTACACAAACACATGACACAGCTGACCACATTGAAGTTACTACACAAACACATGACACAGCTGACCACATTGAAGTTACTACACAAACACATGACACAGCTGACCACATTGAAGGTAATACACAAACACATGACACAGCTGACCACGTTGAAGTTATTACACAAACACATGACACAGTTGACCACATTGAAGGTACTACACAAACACATGACACAGCTGACCACTTTGAAGGTACACAAACATATGACACAGCTGACCACATTGAAGGTACACAAACACATGACACAGCTGACCACATTGAAGGTACTACACAAACATGACACAGCTGACCACATTGAAGGTACTACACAAACACATGACACAGCTGACCACGTTGAAGGTATTACACAAACATATGACACAGCTGACCACGTTGAAGGTATTACACAAACACATGACACAGCTGACCACATTGAATGTATACAAAAACACATGACACAGCTGAATCATGACAGCTGACCACATTGAAGGTACACAAACATATGACACAGCTGACCACATTGAATGTACTACACAAACACATGACACAGCTGACCACATTGAAAGTATTACACAAACATGATACAGCTGACCACATTGAAGGTATTACACAAACACATGACACAGCTGACCACATTGAAGGTACTACACAAACACATGACACAGCTGACCACATTGAAGGTATTACACAAACATGACACAGCTGACCACATTGAAGGTACTACACAAACACATGACACAGCTGAC
>JAGGCT020003219.1:0-7500 GCA_017654935.2 Phymorhynchus buccinoides | reverse complement strand
GTAGTAGTAGTAGTAGTAGTAGGAGGAGAGGAGGAGGAGGAGACTACTGGAGGAGGAAGAGGAGGAGTAGTAGAAGTAGTAGTAGGAGGAGAGGAGGAGGAGGAGGAGGAGGAGGAGGAGGAGGAGGAGGAGGAGGAGGAGGAGGAGGAGGAGGAGGAGGAGGACTACTACTACTAGCAGCAGCAGCAGCAGCAGTATAACAGATGACTCATCGCAGCAAGCTGTTACCAGTGAGGTCTCAGTAAGGTAATGCTGACGTGTCGCTCACTGACAATCTGATGCAATCACACAGAGGTCCCCTATAAGAGATAGCTCACCACAGCTGAGTGTGTACAATATGTCCCATATGTGCCTTCCCAGGTCGAGAGGACGTAAAATTCAAATTCACCACTGAGTGTCAAATAGTTGTCTTCACAGACAACTGTCCACACAACGCTCTCTCCTCCAGCCTTTGAATCAGCTAGGACATTCTTCAGGTGATATGCTTTTCTCTCTGTCTCTGTCACACACACTCTTTCTCTCACACACACACACTTCTGTCACACACACCACACTGTCTCTCTCACTCTGCCCTCTCTCTCTAATCCTTCTGTCTCCCTGTCTGTCATGTCTGTCTGTCTGTATAACACAAACTGTCTGAATCAAAACCGTCTGTCTCGTCTGTCTGTCTGGTCTGACTCCCTCTCTCTCTCTCTCTCTCCACACACACACACACACCCTCACACACACACACACACACACACACACACACACACACACACACACACACACACACACACACACACACACACACCATTTGGAAATTCTACTAAGGTCACTTTGGATGCATGATTATTTGCCGGTTGGTTGCATCTATGTATCTTGTTGCTTTATTCTTAAAACCTGGAACTTATAATAGTTTGATATTTTTCCACAGAATGTTTAATATCAAGTCTTACTTATTTACAGCTGATAGCCATTATCTGAGCTGATAGCCATTATGCATAACGTTTTATTTATTTTTTCCCCCATTCATTGATTTCTTTTCTTTTGTTATGATTGCACTTCCTTGTCATGAAAATAAAGAACATATCACCACAAAAAGAGTAGTAATAGTAGTACAAGTAGCAGTAGGAGGAGGAAGAGGAATACTACTACTAGCAGCAGCTGCAGCAGCAGTATAACAGATGACTAATCGCAGCAAGCTGTTACCATTGAGGTCTCGGTAAGGTAATGCTGACGTGTCGCTCACTGACAATCTGATGCAATCAACCAGAGGTCCCCTATAATAGATAACTCATCACAGCTGAGTGTCCATGATCAACTTGACATCCGAGCACGGCGGGCCAGCTTGACGCACAGAGCGAGATTGAGAGACAGGCGAGCTGCTGCAGCGACTTGATTTCTTCTTCTGCTGCTGCTCTTTCTTCTTTGGAGCCTGCCTGCCTCCAACTACCTTCCGTACAGCCTGCCTTTTGGAGCTTCCTCCACACACCATACTCCAAAGGATTCCCAGGTCGTATGACTAGCGACTTGTTTTCCATGTGTCATTGGGGCCCCAGGATAGAGTAAGACGCTGTACAAAAGTACAGTGGCCGGAGTGCCGCGGGAGCTATGTGGCAGTGAGGCCTTGCACAACAGCCAACATTGCACGTCATTGCGCTCTCGTGGTCACTTCGGCGACTCAAACCTCAGAGACAGGCTGGGCATGCTCCTCCTTCAGGACCTAGTTGGTCCTTAAACTTTTTGTTTTTTGTGCATAGGTCTGCCCATTCGAGACACTGTTTACGTGTCGGTAGGCAGGCTGCTAATTAGCGTTAAAGGCAGTCTGCCAAAATAGCAATAGGCATAGCCTGAGCTAAAATATTAAAATTTAAAGTTTTGTTTGAAAATATTTTGTTTCTAAATTAATTCGGGACCGACTGGTGTGGCGCAGCCTCCAAGTGGAGTTAAAGACATTTAAGAATTTAATAAAATAAAAATAGAAAAGCTTGTCTTCTAAATAGCCCATAGTTGTATATTTCATTGCGGTAAACTTTCTGGCCATTTCATTGGTCGTTAGGAAAATCACGAAATAACGCTTCAGCTTTTCCAAAATACTTAGTTGTGTTGCTAGGCTCCGTGAATCTTACGGCCTTGTCATTGGTCGATAAAATTTTGCGAAGAGTCTGTCAGATTTCAACTATGTAACTCAACTTTACACTCCGTCTCTTTATTACTACTAAAATTCATAAGAATTATTTTAATTTGTTAGAAATGTGGATAGAAATAAAATACCAGTACATATATTATAACTTGAATAAACTGAAGGCCTTCGGCCATGAGCACGATAGGGTCGTCAGGGGAAGGGGGTCAAAAACATCCTGGGGTGTCGCCCCAGAGGACCCAAATCAAACCGACTAGTTCGAAACGAAGCCAGAAAATTCACACTCTGACGAGTGAATCGGATCAATCCGATTTTGAATCAATTTATTCGCACGACTCGCCTTTAGCAAGTGGTCAAAACAAAGATTCTGTTTTCCTCACCCCAGCGGGAAAAAATCAACCAGAGATACCTTTTTTTAACGGTTCAAAACAGAAAACGATCAAGGACTCAAAGGGGGTTGGCCGATCCCCTGGACCCCAACATTCCCTCCCCAAACGATAAAAAGATCAGGGAAGAACTTAAAGACATGGAGGAAAATCTCCCTCCCTCTCAGCCCAAGAGACCTGATGCTCAGACCGAAGGGCGAAAAACCACTGCGACACTAACAGAGGACAGAGTGGGCCATCAGCCCAACCAAACAGAAACAGCAGAAACTGTAGAATCAGTCTGGGGACCTTGTCCCGAACCTACTCCGGAAAAATAAATCAAACAGACTAAAAACTAACCAAACAGCTTTAGGTCAGTCAATAAAGCGAACCAGCCCCCACCAATCTTTCTGAAGTTCCCGGTGGTTCTGGAGGATCTGGGCACAGGCCCTGCCACGCTCAGGTCCCTTGGGCCCACCACCAGTTGCAACATGTGGGGCCAGACCATAGGGCCCACCTTGAACCAGAGACCTCTCTCTAACAACAGGTTCCTGATAGGTTGCTGGTCGGAAAAAACAACAACAAACCCTGGTGAACATAAAAAAAACTAGCTCAGATTCACATAAAATGCTTCGTACCATCAGCCACAACAGAGGGGGCGATCAAGGCCATCCCCCACGAAGACGATATAGAAGACATTAAAAGATCAATCCCAGAAGCAAAACAAGTCATACGGCTAAAAACAAGGACGGTAGCGATTCAAGGGCAATCAAAATCACCTCCGATAAGCCTTCCCTTCCGCCCTTTGTTACAATCAATGCAGAAGAGTTCAAAGTTCACCCATTTGTTGCCCCAGTAAGAACATGTAGAAAGTGTGCCAGGCTGGGACACAGTCAAGACCAGTGCAGGGCAAAGAAAGAAACATGTGTAAGATGTGCCAGGCTGGGACACAGTCAAGACCAGTATAGGGCAAAGAAAGAAACATGTGTAAGATGTGCCAGGCTGGGACACAGTCAAGACCAGTATAGGGCAAAGAAAGAAACATGTGTAAGATGTGCCAGGCTGGGACACAGTCAAGACCAGTGTAGGGCAAAGAAAGAAACATGTGAAAGATGTGCCAGGTTGGGTCACAGTCAAGACCAGTGCAGGGCAAAGAAAGAAACATGTGTAAGATGTGCCAGGCTGGGACACAGTCAAGACCAGTATAGGGCAAAGAAAGAAACATGATTGTGTAAGATGTGCCCAACGAATCTGACCTAATTTTGTTAAATGACGGCACTCATACAAGATATCCAGACAAACCAAATCATAAAGCCAACACTGTAGATTTAACCCTTACTAGTCCACAGCTACATACAAATACAGATTGGAGCCCTCTAATAGATCCATTGGGCTCGGATCACAAGCCCATCTCAACAATAATTGAAGAAACAATAGATACTTCAGAAGAACTGACCCCTAGAAAATGTTTATACGATAAGGCAAATCGGGAAATGTTTAAAACAATACTCGAAAAACGCACCCTAGAACACGTACAACACCAAGACCTGGAAACAGACTATACAAATTCACTATAAAAATGTTCACTCTCAAATTTTGGAAGCTTGTACACTTGCCATTCATATGTCATCGCAAACAAAAGAGCAAATTAATTACACCAGAAACAACCCTTGGTGGAATGAGGAATGCACAGCAGTCGTCAAAGATAAACATAAAGAAAGTAACACATTTAATAAATATCCAACTACCAAAAACTTTGACGATAACAAAATTAAGGAAAAACACAATAAAAAAAAAAAGTAGCTAAAGCCAAACTGGAATATTGCACCAAAGAACAATTAGTTAACTATTCTACCCCCACAAAAAAATCCCTATTTAAATATAAAAACTCCAAACATTAGTCACTACTCTACAGATTTATTTGAAGAAGCTAATTTGAAGTTGGAACATGTCTCCCCCCATCCCGTGGCGACGTTTCCTCTGTGGGAGAGAGGAGATGAGAGATACAATTTGACACAACTTTAAATGATGCCTATTCAAAAGAAGAAGTCAATATTATAAGCACAGCTGCTAAAGAAAAAATTAATAGCTTAAAAGATTATTTTACACATTTACACTGATGGTTAAAAAAATTAATCACAAAATAGGATGTGCATTTACAATCCCTGCACTAAAAATTGCGAAATCCTTTCAACTAAATGATTATGTATCCATTTTCAGCGCTATGACCACTACTAGACGTATGCGCCTTTCTAAATAATTATACACAAAGAAAAAAGTTAAGCACCCCTTCAAGCAATTAGCTATTACAAGTTAATGCAGGAGGGATGAGACGCAGGGTTGAAGCAGTCATCCAGGCACAGGGAGGAAACACACGCTACTCAACTTTGATTTGCCAAATGAGTTTTGGACACTCCTCATGAAGATTTCCCACAATAATTAACTTTTGATATAGCCATATGAAATTGTTACATTGATAATCAAACATGGTATTTTAAAATAATTGAACATGACAACCGTTTTGGTTTCAGAATATCAGAATGCATTTGTAAAACCATACATTAAATTATGCGTTTTCTTATAGTCAGATAGTCAAACGTTCATTTACCAATCAATGTTGTTTCATTCTTTATTGATTATTTGCAATAAATCTCGATTTCATGTCATCTACAGCAACAACGTGGTGGGGTGCTGAACTTTCTTCTTTGTGCATAATTTAACTAACCCGCCACTAAACGTTGTCATTTTCACAGACTCCCTATCTTCTATTCAGGGAGAAACTAAAAACAGGCTGGAAATCATCAATGAAATTAGATTACTATTACACCAAATTTCAACAAAAGGCACAGCTCTACAACTAACTTGGATACCGTCCCATTGCGGAATAATAGGCAATGACCAGGGCCTGTATTCACGTTGAGATAGCATGAGACTTAGCATGATGCTAACTTAGAAGCTCTTCCAATGTCCTGTAGGATTTAATAGGACTTTTGGAAGAGCTTCTAAGTTAGCATGATGCTAAGTCTCATGCTATCTCAACGTGAATACAGGCCCAGGCCGACAGAGCAGCTAAGAGCGCCGCAATGGGAATTGCCTGTATTCCAGCAAATATAAAACCATCAATCAAAGAAGCAAAAAGCAAGTTAAAAACAGTAACGTTTCAACAGTGGACCATAGAACTGGAAACTTACGCCTAGACCATAAAATAGCAAAGTATGGCCTCTTTCTGAAAATTCAGCCATCAATACAATCATTAATTTTTAGATTAAGAACTCGCTCAAATCCTTGTTCATTTGTAAAAACCTTATGCGAGTGTGGGAAAACCCTCAACATAGATCATTTATTTGACTCCTGTATAAATATCATAACGGAACTTGAACCACTAATAAGTTTTATTAAAAACTAAAAATATAACTTTTGCAAAATCAATAATGCGGAGGGGTGGGCCCCTATGGTCTGGCTGGCTGAATCTCTAAACCAGTCATCATTTGGCCACCATTTCTAAAAAAGCAAGTTGAACATCCCAAAGAATAAACCAATATTCAAACGTAACCTTGCCGGTTGGTTGTATATATTTTTCATGTTGCTTTATTTTTAAAACCTGGAACTTATGATAGTTTATTTTTTTCCACAGAATGTTTAATATCAAGTCTTACTTATTTACAGCTGATAGCCATTATCTGAGCTGATAGCCATTACGCATAACGTTGCATTTCTCCCCCCCCCCCCTCCCCCATTCATTGATTCTTTTCTTTTGTTATGATTGCACTTCCTTGTCATGAAAATAAAGAACGACATCACCACCACACAAAAGCTAGTATTAGTATTAGTAGTATTAGTATTAGTAGTAGTAGGAGGATACCTAGTAGTAGTAGTAGTAGTAATAGTAGCAGTAGTAGTAGTGAGTAGTAAGTAGTAGTTAGTCGTAGTAGTAAGTAGTGAGTAGATAGTAATAGTAGTAGTAGTAGTAGTCATAGTTTTAGCTAGTAGTAGTCTATGTTCGTAGTAGTAGTATTAGTCTTAGTGGTGTAGAGTGGCACAGTGGTAGCGCGTTCGCCTCGTGTCAAGTAAACCCGAGTTAGAACCCGGGTACAGGGGATTTTCCCCCTCTCACTCTGCACTAGGCCTTACAGTCCGCTGCACGTGGAGTCTTTCGGATGAGAGTTGAGACGATAAACTGAGGTCCCGTGTGCTCACTGCACTTAGCATACGTTTAAACCCAGTGGCCTCCCCCAAGCTGTCATTTGGTAATTTTTCTTTGTTACCACCCCTTTCTTTCCTTGTCACTAGTCATACATAAATTCGCATGCAAATCACCAAATACAAAAAATTGGGTGGCGCGCCTCTGGTAGCGACGTATTCTCCAGTAGTAGTATTTTTAGTAGTAGTATTAGTAGTAGTAGTTTTATTAGTAGTAGTATTAGTAGTAGTATAAGTAGTATAGTAAGTAGTACGTAGTAGTAGTAGTAGTAGTAGTAGTAGTAAGTAGTATAGTAGCAGCAGCAGCAGCAGCAGCAGCACAGCAGTAGTAGTAGTAGTAGTAGTATAGTAGTAGTAGTAGTAGTAGTAGTATAGTAGTAATTAGTGGTCGCAGTAGCAGTAGCAGCATATAGCATAGTAGTTAGTAGTAGTAGTAGTAGTAATTAGTAGTAGTAGGAGGAGGAGGAGGAGGGAGGAGGATGAGGAGAGGAGAGGAAAATCCTGCCCGAATTTTTTACAATACAGATGTGTATTCACAAGTAGTGTTGCTTGGTGAGAAGAAAAATCTGTTTAACGTCCCCCGGTCTGAAACAGACACTAATGGGACATTAGTAGATGATAAAGATGGTGGGAACGATCCCGGAGACAATGCCGGAGGCATGCACACAGAAAGTCCCGAATTTTTAACAATACAATGTTTATTCAAATATTGTTTGCTTTGATAAGAAAAATCTGCTTAATGTCCTCCGGTCTGAAAAGACATCAGTTAGATATACAGATGGTGGGAACGATCCTGTGGAGGCATACCCG
>JAGGCT020000321.1:0-24102 GCA_017654935.2 Phymorhynchus buccinoides | reverse complement strand
CACTCCAGTCAGCTGCCGAAGACATACAGCTTGTTTTCTCTTCCAGGCTGTCCAAAGCCTTCTGTGTCTCCAAGGTCAGAAAGCGCAGTTGTTGCACAGGCTTTAACATTATGGGTTCCAGGTCCACCTGCATCAACCATTATTCTGGTAGCTGTTTACCACACGGAACAAGATGTAGAACAACGATCATATAATCAACAGGTATCATTTTTCCATCACTGTCTAAAACCTGAACAGTCACCTGCGAGATAACACCCGCTGCCAGTCTTTTGTACAGCCGGGTGGGGAAGGAGACCGTTCGGCCACTGCCACACTTTTCGTTTTCCACAGCCACAGAACGCAAGCAGTGTGCTTGGCTTGCCATTAAGGAAGTTGTCTGAAGTGGATAGTTCCTTCAGGTGAACAAACAACTCACGGTGGATTGCCAGTTTAGGAAGGCTCGTTGCAAGGAGAACCTCACCCGATACCGCGTCTGGAAGTGCAAACCCTAAAGTCTCCCTCAACCCCTCTGAAAGCGAAATGTACTTCCCTGAAGTGGAGATTTTCAGATGCCCTGTAGGTGTGTATAGACTCAAAGATGCCCCATGTGGTTGGAAGAAATGATCGTCCAGCTCACACACATTATAATAACCATCGGGTATAGTGATGTGATGGCCATCAGCGTGAAACAGGTGGTTTCCCAGGGCACTACTGATGTTGTACCAGCGAGGATAGTATGTAAGTTCACAGAGAGCAACTAGGAATCTGCCGTCTATGTTTTTAATACATCTGGGGAGGCCCACAGGCCCGCCTTTTTGAACATCAGTTAGAGTAATATGCATAGTGATATTGTAACCATGGATCCGTTCAAATACAATGTTGATGTAAAATATTCAACTGGCCCATGTTGTAATGAAAAGAAGAGCCTTTCATTCCATAGGCTGTATGTAACAATCAACGTCCATGGGGAGAGCTTTGATTTGATAGCAGTCCCCGCCTGACATGTTAAATGTGGTTAACAAACTTCCCCCCGTAACGCAGTAATGCAGGCGTGCTCAGCAGTGTGGGTGGTTCTCAAACCCCCAACCAGTTTCTATCAGAATCAGAGGGTTTGTGTGTGAGTGAACTTTTTCGCAGTCTAGGGGTTGGTTTTTTGCGACTACTGGCTGTGGTGTCTCCTACGCTAACCATCTAAACCACCCTGATCCTCTTATGAAATCTGTCTATAACTTCCATGTTTACTTCCAGACCTGCCGGATCCTTACTGAGCTCGGTGTTCCCCTTCCCACAGACAAGGCATTCCATGCGTTTGACAACCCGTATGATAAAAGAGCCTTTGAGCGCATCTGCAATGAGTTTGGAGTCTCCAGCAGTACAACCTGGAGGCAAAACTCTGACAAAAACCATGGGCTAGGGACCCTCTTCTATCCCTACACCCACCGCAGATACAACTATGACTGGTGGCCTGGCCATACAAGCTTCTCCCCAAATTCAGCCATCCACCTCGGGTCGGCAGAGCAGCAGCACCCCCAGGCTTGGACTACGTTTATCTTGGACACATCCAAAGGCTTCACCCGGCCTGGTGTAGAGCGACTGAACGAATCTATCAGGACCTATGTATGGTGCCTGCTGGGAGCACAGGCTCAGACCAAGACACCCATCACAGATGGCTCACGGGGCTTTGATGCGCAGAAACAATGGCTTGTTCTCCTGGAAGACAGCATTGCGTCTCCTGTTGATCTGCCCAGCTCTATCGCACGCTACGAAAATGTTCTGCAAAAAGCACAGAGTGTGGTTGATTTCATGTATGGAGTAGGACTGTACATGAGCCCCTCCAACATGATCCTGAGGATGGGCCAAGTAGTCGGCTACAACAACCTGATACTTGTCGCAACAGCCTCCGAAAAGATGGGATTGAATGCCAATATCAACTCTACCAGTGTTCCTAGTAACCTCGCTGCTGCCGACTTGCAGTCAAACGCCGCTGCTCCTGCTCCTGTGCCCGACGACACGCCAACACACCACCAGCCCCCACTGACTGCGACAGCCCATCAACATGAGGAAGAAAAAACAGCTCTGGTTATTGGTGGGATAGCAGTTGGTCTATTTCTGATTTGGCAGTTGTGATGATGTTACTGTTCCAAAGGAACAACATCAACGTCACTTTCGATTGTTGCTGCGCGATAAGTGGTCACGGGCAGCCACCAGAAGAAGTCCTCCAACAGCTAAAACTATGGCCCACAGGTTTTCAACCAGCCAGCCGGCTGTCTTTGCGAGGAGGGAGAGGAGCCAAGAGACGATGGAACCAATGATGCCTGGGAGTGCAGCAGCCGCCTTACCAGCCAGTTTGGCCAGGGCATGCCCAAGGTTTTGTAGGTGTTTTTTTACCCACTCCTTGAGTCCGACTTTATCTGTCGGTGGTGTTGGCGTACCACCAGGTGTTGATGCACTGCCTCCTCCACCCCCAGTCAGGGCCAGCACCAGGGTTGAGATGGCCATTCCGACTGCTGTGAGAATTGACGCTATTGTGATGCCTTGCTCACGGAAGAGAGTGCGGACACGCTCTGCAAGCGTTGTATTCTCATGGAGGAGTCGGCCAATTGTCTCCCTGATGCGATTGATTTGGGAACGAAGAGCTTCTTTATTTGCTGATGCCGCTTCAAGGTGAGCAGCACGTTCATCTTCCAGATTTCGCAGCCGCTCAGCAACACGGCGCCTGCTAAATTCATCAACACCTTCTGTGTCCAACTTTTGCTTCTCAAGAGCGATATGACTGTCAATTTCAGACAGTTTTGCTAAGTTGTTGGTAAGCTCACCTCTGACAGTCTGCAGCGCTTTATCCAGGCCCCGCAGTTCTCGGAGATTGAGGGGCGAATCCTGGAGGGTTCCAAGGATCTTGTCTATCTCGGCACCTGTCAATGTTGACTCCATTTTCTGGAAGGCCATGAGCACATGTTCAGCAACATCTGAGGCATCTTTGGCATGCTGAGCAACAGCCCCGAGGTCTTGGAGCTCAATTGGCTTTGCTATGGCTGCAGCCGCCCCTTCCAGTTCACTGCTAGCAGTTTTGAGGGCTTTGATTGCTTGTCGAGGCAGCACATTTCGCGCTCGTAACCAACCAACAAAGCCCAGCTCTTCTCTGACGGCTTTTCCACCACCAGGCCGGCCTGCAACAGTGGCAAGAGAAAGCGGTTCGCTGGTACGACTATTTGTTAGGCCCAGACTAGGATAGGCCTTCAGTCGGAGCTGCCCACCAACGAGCTGAAACTTTGAGGGGTCCCTACCAAGCACTGGTGTTTGTTCCTTTCTGGCCAGAGCATTGTAATAGTCATCAACCGCTGACTGCAGGAGCTCTTGTTGCAACGGGTGTTGCAACGGTTGTTGCAACACCAACGGTGTTCCATGTGATGAAATTGGCATAATGTCAATGTTAGTGTTGTAAACAACACCAACATCATCGTCATCTGCCTCTGGAACATCACCGTCGTCATCGAATAGGTCATCAAACAGCGCGAGGTCAGCCATTATTCTGATATAGCTTCGCTATAGTAATAACACAGTTCGTGCCTATTAAACGAATGAGTCACACGCTTCAATAGACATTATAGCTTCGCTAAAGCTTCGCTATGGTGCCATTGTTGTTGACTATAACTTCGTTATATATAGCTTGTTGCTGTTCCTTCAAAACAACCACAATAATGGCAGCCAGCCAATTTGGACGAAAACTCAACCCGTATCGCAGACTGCGAGACCCGCTTGGTGTCAAAGGTATTCGACAGTCAGTCGTAATCACCAACAACCCCAGCACCATTGACCAGAACCAACAGCTGCTGGTTCGCTTCCCAAACCTTGGGCCTCATGACGTTGTGGTGCCAGGCACTGCACGCCTGGCGTTTGTCATCTCTCTGAACTCCGATGATGCTAACAGGACTGTGGTTCAAAACCTTGGCCGGGCTGTGGTGAAGAAGACTTCGATCAAGATCAGTGGAAACGAGGTCATGTCCATCGATGACTCTGACACGTACTACTGCTACAGTGACCTGTGGAAAACGGCCCAAGAGCGGCAGAATGCCCACTACCAGGGTCTCGACACTTCTGACGAGCAAAACACAACAAAACTGCGGGTCGGTGCTGGGGATGGTGATGACTCACAGGCAGAAGACAAGGCCATTGCTGATACCTATGGCAGCCGCTTCTATGTGCCTCTCGATTTCGAGCTTCTGGAGAGTCACATGCCTTTCTACCAAAGCGCCCTGGGAGACCGCCTGGAGTATGAACTGACATTCAATGACTACTCAAAAGTCTTAAAGTCCTCAAACCCTGCCGCGTCATACACCATTGACAACGTCTGTCTGGAATACGACATGGTGACACAGCCTGAACTGGCTCGCATGATCCGCACCCAGTATTCTGGACGCCTTGCCATCCTGTATGAGCGTGTTCTTCGGCACAGAAAAATCACCAAGGACAAGTCAGACACCCTGTGGAACATCAACCTGAACGTTCCAGCAAGGAGCATGAAAGGCCTCCTCATGCTGTTTGAGGACCCTGCCACAAGTGGTGCAGAATTCGCCCGTGAAACTGAGGCCTTCTACAACCCCAAGATCAGTAAAGTGGAGGTCACCATCGAGGGCGTGCCCAACCAGCTGTACAGCCAAGGGCTGCGGGCCTACCAGCAGTGGGACGAGGCCAGAAAGTTCTTTGCCTCAGGAAGCAAGCGCCACCCCGAGGTGGCTGTGGTGGCAAAAGACCTGGCACTAGCCGACGTCTCCCTGGGAGAGTTCCTGACCACCAAATACGCCCTGTGGCTGGACCTGCGGTGTACAGATGATGATCAGCTGCATGGAACAGGCCGGAGGGTGGAAAATGCCAGTGAAGGTGTGACCATCCAGATCACAAAGAAAGCTGAAGCAGCAGGCCCATTGAACGTTTACCTGTATGTCATCATGGATGCACAACTCAACATCGAAGATGCCCGGTACCAAGGGGCTATCTACTAAGTTACAGTCTGCTATCGACTCCCATCTGCTCCCAAAAGACCCTCACTCAGCTATCATTTGTGGACAAACAGGCTGTGGTAAAACTGTCTTTATTCTGGATCTTCTGGAGGGCTTCTACAGACATGTTTACCGGCACATTGTGATCCTCTGCCCCACGGTCAAATACAACAAGACCTATCAGTCACGACGCTGGGTTTGGCAAGACCCTGAAGTTTTCATAGTCGACCCCGGTGAGAGGCTTCATGACTACCTGCGAGCATTCTACCAGCTGTTTGCTGGGGAGCCGACGCTATACCTCATCGACGACTGTGCTGCGTCCAAGGCCCTCACGAAGAAAAAGGACGTGCTTTCTGAACTAGCGTTCAGTGGTCGCCATGCAGAGCAAAGCGTATGGGTCCTGACGCAGAAATACAACACGGTTCTCAAGGATCTTCGAGAACAGACACGCTGGGTGGCTCTGTTCCACTGCAAAGACCGTGACTCCTTTGAAGACTGCTTACGAGAAAATGACGTGATTCCTTCCAAACAGGAACGAGATGCAGTTCGGCAGTGTTTATCACAAACTAAGCATGCAAAGCTTCTGCTGAAGACTGATCAGCCAGCTGCTTATATGGTTGCCTAGGTGCAGTAGTATATATAAGCATATATAAGCATGTGGGAAGCATTTTTGCTTGGATGTCAGATCATAATTTTTGGAGTCCTAGGGCTCGGCGTCTACGAATATATTAGACTCTGGCAACGTATCAAGCATCTCATCGCCACAATACTTACTGCTTTCGGTTGCGAGATGGACTGTGATGAACTCATCGACCAGCTGTTGCAAAGCAACCTGGAGGACGACCAGCTTTCGACGCAAGATCACGCAGCACCTAGTAGTACTACTACCTGCAGCGATGCCGCTACTACTAGTAGTAGAAACACGAATAAACGTGCCAGACTCGCCGCTTTGGTTGCCGGCGGCCAAGCCCGACAGTACTCTCTGATAGAAAAGGGGCGGACTGTCACAGTCGACCAGATCGACACCATGTCTGACGAACGCATCGACCAGCTCTACGTCCGGTACGAGGCACGACTTGGAGCAGCAATGACGAAGACACTGGGCGAATCAGCTCTCCGCCTCTACGCACTCGCGGCAAGTGTCCTGCTACCCATCCCACCCGAAAACAGGCCCAAACTGGTGGCTGACCTTGAAGAAGACCCCTTCGTTGGACACGCCCTGAGCAACGCCACTTGTGAGCTGTATCACCGCTACGGCATGTACCTTGCCCCCGTCACAGCGGCGCTGACCACCGTTAAGCATTGCCAATTTGGACACAGGTGCGCACCTCATAATGTGGGAACGACAAACAATAATGGAACCACCACTGAGCGAGACGACTTCGGAGAGAGTGACCGGGCCGCGACAGAAGGACCCTCAGAAAGTTGAGGCTGGGCGAAAGGGTGCTGCTGCAAGGAAGGCCAAACAAGAACGTCTTCTGGCTGAACTGCGTGAAGCAAAAACAGCTCTCCAGCCTGCCCGTGAGCCCCCTGAGGCGGAGCCATCACCACCTGCCCGTAAGCCCCCTGAGGCGGAGCCATCACCACCTGCCCGTGAGCCCCCTGCTGTACCTCCGGCACAATCTCACCCAACAGAGCGAGACTGGATGCCCTACATTCTTGGTGGTGTCGGGGTTGCCAGTCTTGCCTTTCTCCTGCAGCGTTGCAGCGCAACAAACAATGTGCAGCACGCACCACCACCCGCAGACAAAAAGCCCCCACCCACTGCTGCTGAGCAATTGAACACAGGAGCAGACCCGTTCTATATGCAATAGTGACGTGTCGTCATGGCTTCTGCAGGCATAGACGGTAAAATGCTGGCCGACGCCGCCTACCATTCCGCAGTGGTTTGCGGAATAGCAATAGGGTACGCCCAGCTGGGAAAGAAACTGCTCAAGGGTACCACCCCAAAGCTCGACCTCAACGCGTATGACATCAGCATGGTCGTGTTGGATGTTGGTCTGGCCATGGCTACCAAAGACGTGCTGGTCAAGCAGGGTATCATCCCAGCCAACCTTTTGAAGTAGACGGGGTGGTGAAAATACAACATGGCCTCAGTTGCGATGATGGTTGGCGGTGCACTTGTAAACGCCCTTGCCTTCAGTGGATCAAACTACGTCTTCTCCCTTCTACATTCCTCAAAAGCAAATGAAGAACGCAAACGCCATGACAAAGCAGTAGAACAGCTCCAAGCCGCTCAAGCAGCATGGTCCAAGAAACGTATAGAACATCTTGACTGGATAAATGAAGAGCTCAAACGCCAGAACCACGCAGTCCGGACATTTCAGGATGTTGATGCTGCTATGCAGGAGTACTCCCATGTATTTGGCAAAAACCTTGGTCCTCTGGAGGCAGAGCCTCAGCTCTCTGATTTCTATGTTCCCAGCAATGAGCAAAAAGACCATGAGATTGCCTTCGTTGTCCTTGGGATGGTAGCCACGGGCCTGGTGGCTTACAAGATCTCAAAGAGACCATGATCTCTAGATCAGCCCCAACAATTTTTTGGACAGCTGCCAGAGCCTGTGGCTGAAGCCTGTTGGAGATTGCTCGACCTTCTGGAATATTTCAGTAGCTTTGCTACTAGCCATGACCGACAGTAAGCTCTCTGCCCTATACTACAGCCCAAGGGGCTACTGGAAGGGGCTCACAGCCATCAAGAAGCTGGCGTCTGCTGCCAAGGTCCCTGAAGATGCGGCCCGGGCCTGGCTCAAGAAGCAGGCCATCTGGCAAATCTATCTGCCGGCCCCTCGGCGCATACCTCGGCCCAAATTTGATGTGCAGACACCCAACGAGGTCCACCAGGCTGACCTCCTTTTCCTTCCACATGATCGTGTGGGACGAAAGACCTTTCGTTATGCTCTCACGGTGGTCGACATCGCCAGCCGTTACAAGGAGGCAGAGCCCCTCTCAAACAAGACCGCGGCAGAGGTCGCCGATGCCCTGTCTCGCATCTACAGACGGGGCCTACTACAGTGGCCTAAGCTTCTCCAGGTTGACCCGGGGCGCGAGTTCATGGGCGCTGTCTCCCAGCTGCTTACAAAGCATGGGGTCAAGGTCAGACGCGGTCGAGTGGATGTCCACCGGGACCAAGGCATCGTAGAACGCTGGAACCGGACCTTGGCTGAACGGCTCTTTGGGCACCAGTATGCTCAAGAGATGCGCTTATCTTCTGGGCGGTCTTCTGAGTGGGTAGCTCGTCTACCCGCAGTCGTTGCTACCCTGAACGGTGAAGTGACCAGACTGACTGGCAAGCGGCCTTCTGAGGCCATAAGGACACGATTTGTGGCACAAAAACCCTCTTCGGCAGTTCCTGGTCGTCCTGTTGGTCTTCAAGAGCAAAAGCTCCCTTCTGGAGTTGGTGTTCGCTTCCTCTACCAGCCTGGTGAGCTGGAGGGCGGCCGCCGTCGTGCTACAGACCCAGTATGGTCCCTCCAGGTGTACCGGCCTGGACGCTCGGTGACCAAGACCGGGGAGCCCGTGCTCTACTATCTGCTGGATGGCCCACCTCGAGGCTTTGTTCGCGAGGAGCTTCTGGTGGTGTCCCACGACACCCAACTTCCGCCGGAAGGGGTCCTCAAACGTTGAGCAGTTCATCGATGTACGCATCCATCTCAGCCGCGCCAGCCGGAAGGGCGTTTTTGTGCCCATAGGCCATCGTGTCCACCCCATTTTCGTCTATCCAACGCTTGGAGTCGAAGGGTGATAGCGACACCTTGTTCAGGTGCTGCCCGTAGATGCGATGTCGCTCTGACCGGAGGACATCCATGCCATGGCGGAAGGTCTTCTTTTCGAATAGAGCCTCTTTGTACTGCTCGTGCCGGATGTGCTTCTTCACCACGCTCTTTTTAACGCCCTTGGCCTTCTTGATGTTCTGGCCACATACCTCGAGGATGGAGTACATCTTTGGCCGCAGGCCTACATATTCAGCAATTGGCCGCCCAGCGCACTCGTCTTTCATTATCCCCAGAACCTTCTTGTTGGCCATGTTGTGTAGTGGATGGTCTTTTGGGAAGTCAGACGTGTCATAGAGGTCTGCATGCCTAGCCATGTCCTTGTAAACATCCTCGGTCTGGATCTCGAGGAGCAGGCTGTCGGTGTCTGTGTACAACAACTGACAGCGCTCGCCGTACTCTACCTTCAGCTGGTTGTAGTAGAAGTCGTACATCAGGCTTTTCGAGAGATCTAGGACGGCCATCCCCACATAAACAGGTTTGTTAAGAACCAGGCGGCTCTTGTGCATCTGAACTGCTGCCAGATCATCATCAAAGATGTTGGCCCGTGCGAACGCCGGGCTAGCTATCAGGCGGCGTAGCTTGTCTTCCTCACTTGCACGCACGAGCTTCACATTGACTCGTCTTCTCAGATTTTCCATCGTCTTTCCGAACACTGAGTTGTTCATGAGCTTGTACAGGTCCTTCTCAAAGTCGCTCGTAGCTTTCTTCCGGAGCTCAGTGTTCATCCGGATGTAGGGCTCCATCCAAGGGCTCTGCTCAAAGCAAAGGGCCCGGTGAATCTTTGTGAGACGCATGCCTAGAAACATGTACTGCTGGAGATTTCGATAGTGGAGCACATAGCGTTCCTTGTTGCGGAGGTTCGGTACCAACTTCTCAACCTCTGTTGGCGCCACCCCAACGCCAAGGAGACTGTGCTGGTACTCCGACATCCACTCCTTTGGGACCACCATGCGCTCTGGAGCTAGCGGGTAGGCGTTGTGCGCCTTGTGCAGCTCACTTGGGTACTCCAGATCTACCTCTAGGATGTAGCCCTCTGGACTATCTGCTGGTTGCTCTGCAATGGTGGGTGCAAGCTGCTCGCAGTCTTTCACCCACCGAAAGCCACCCGTGGGGAGAGGTTGGCTCATGGCCCAGCCATACAGGTTGTTGGCATCCAGGTAGAGGATGTGGCTACTGGGCTTTTCTGGGTCATAGCCCTCGACCAGAGGATTGTTGGCTTTGGCATGGCGCTTTGAGACCATAGAGATACCCCCACGCATCCCCTTCTCGATGAATAGGTGTTGGTCATAGTCTGTGAGCAGCTCCAGCTCTACACCTGTTTTCTTGAGTAAGGCGTCCCAAGAGAGGCCGGGGCTGGTGTAGTAGTGGGCAGGGTCTAAGCCATACTGCTGCAAGCAAGTCTTCCGAAAGGCCTCGAAGACATCTGCCAGGAGTAGGACGTCTGTGCGGCAGTAGAGGTCACTGTAATCTCCCAAGTTGCGGCATCCAAAGACCTCCCAGACCTTTCGGGCATGGGTGTAGTCCTTCTCACTAATGTGCTCATTGGAGAGCTTGCTGTAGAAGGTCTCCTTTGGTGGGAGCCAGGTCTCTGCGAAGCGCTCCCAAGAGTCCATGTACTCGTAGGGGTAGACGCCCTTACGCAGAAGGAGCTCTCGCCTCTGCCGGTCTGGTTCATATCGGGCTGTGATTTGGAATGCCTCTGGCTGGTTGGCTGCCACGAGCCTGTCGAGAGAAGCCAGCAGGAACTGGGCGCTGTCAATGAAGCGAAGAGGTCCCAGGCTAAAGGAAATGTACTTCTCTGTGTTGTTAGGAATGCAGGAGACCTTGCCTTCCACCTTCGAGACGGCCTGCATCAACAGATGGGAGTCATACCCCCGCAGGTTGTGAAAGACCACTGGGATTGTGGTGGTCTTTGGGTTTAGCCGCAGCTTGAGATTACAGGTGTTGTGAGCCGCGCCACGGTACCTTCCCGTGATGTGGCAGTGGTCGCGGACAGAGTCGCCTTCAAGCGGTTTTTCACAAACATGACAGGTGGTAGCAGTGTTGTAGGCCCGCCAGTCCTCTCGTGTCATCCTCAAGGCCTTTGGGTTGGCCAACACAGTCTTGATCTTGCGCTCCTCTTCCTGCAGTGCTTGAAGGAAATGCTCCGCCGCATTGGGGCCGCGGTATTCGACTGGTGGCTCTGTCTGCCCATCACACCGTACCACGATGTAGCAGTAACTGCAAGCCTCGTGGTGCTGTGTTTTCTGGGTGTAGCTTTTTGTGGGATCTAGCTGGGGACCCTCAACCTTGGTGGTGAGAGCTTCAAAGTCTGCGTATATGATGTAGGGGGCCGGGAGCTGCTTGTGGTGGTTCTGAAATGTGAGCTTGTTTTTACCCTCCTCTGGCATCTCCACCCGGACTGCAGTCTGCCCAACCCCTCGGCACTCTGGCTTGTGGGACTCGAGAAGGTCTTCCCTGGAATAGCCATGAAGACAGCGCTCGCAGAAGTGTTTGCGCCTGTTTGTGGCATTCTGTTGATGGAGAAGGCGGTTGAGGTCCTTGATCCAGGTGTAGTGGAACTTTCCAGCTTCCTCGATCAGCAGCAGGTTAATGCGGGGCTTGTCTTCAGACTGTTTGCTGATGTGGTGGATGATGACACCCCTGTCCCACCCAAAGACGTTGATGGCTAGGTTGTTTTGTCGCTCAACCTTGAACACCTGAGAGATTGACGTAGGAGCATCAACCCCGTCAAAGTTGAGGTCGTCCTGGGTGGGGTATTTGGAGGGTCTTTGCGGGTTTTTAGCAACAGGAAACAGGGCTGAGCGGAGGGCCCATCGCAGGCAGTGGTCATCCCTGTTCTTCACATTGACAACCGCCTTCTTGTTTTTCACTGCAGCCGGTAGTTCGATGTAGGAGCCTCCTCTCAGGGGCTGGTATCTGGCGATGTCCAACCATAGAGTCTGCACTCTATCAACCACCCACCCAGAACCTCTTTGAGTCCATTTTTCAAGAGTCTCCTGGATGCTGGGGAAAGCTTTGTCAAGTGCCTCTCTGATTTCACTTGCTTGAAGAATCGGTTCCTGCTTGTGGCGGAGCACAGGGTCTGTGTACTCCTCACTGCCGTCTGGGTTGCCCTTCCGAAGCTGGACCTTGAGAGCAAGCTGGAACTTAACACCACTCAAGGCTTCGATCTCTTCTACCAGCTTTTCATGGATTTGAGTGCGAACACCCTCCAAGAAGATTTTTGGATCAACACCCAGTTTGTGGCCCTCAGGGACGTCCATCTGCCAGCCCCGTAGGAACTTGCCGATTGCCCATCGTGCCTTGTAGAATTTGAGGGTGTCATCTTGTTGTTGCGGCGCAACGGAAACAGGAGCAAACAGATCTAATATCTCCTTTTGATAGTCCTGTATAGTTCTGAGGGTCTTCTGACGAACAGGGAGGGGGTCAAACACATCCAAGATGGCCGTCCTCTTCTGTTCCTTGCGCGTGCGAGGTGGGCGAGGTGGTCGTGGTTTCCCAGGGAGCAGAGGCTTGAGTAAGCGCTGTTTTACTGCTCCAGGAATGGGCTCATCCATGATGTTTTGAACCACTTCATGAAGAGTCGATTGGTTGTCAGGCATTTCTGCCAACAGCTGATCAATGTATTCAGCCACTGTAGTCATATCGCTGGACTAGTATACCCATTATCCCACCCAGCTCTAAATGGAAATTTCGATGGCTGTAAGACGCAGAAATTCTCTTTGCATTGCTTTAGCAGCACGACGCCATTCGCTCTTGTACCCACACCGACAACAGAGCCTCTCTTTGTTAGTAACACCGACCCCACAATTTTTACAAGGCTGCGTGCATGAGCCCTTACGAAGTCTTGCCAGGTGAATCTTACAGAAATCCCCAAGACAGCTTTTACCACAGAGCTCTGTTGAGCTCAGGGTCAGCCACCTGCATAAGTTTTGTCCCTTGGGCATGATGCTTAAGACGACACGTCGGGTATATCAGAATTACCCATTGTATCTAAATGGAGAGCCCGGCATCAGCGAAGCTGCTGGAGGGTGGGGGGCTGTCCGCGGGCTCTCCTGAAACTATAGTGTTAGCAATGGGTTGGGGGCCCGCCAGGGGGGTGGGGCGGGCCCGGCCTTGGGGGCCCATGTTGCACATAAGGCTCCACGTACATAAATAGTTGGGGCAATTGTGTGTGTAGGTCGGAACGCCCCAGCCTACACAGCTTTTTAGAGCAATTGTGCCCTAAAGGGGTATGTAGGCCGGGGCGTCCTCACGTACACAAGTTCGAGACCAAAAAGCGCGCCCATGGGAAGCCTATGGTGGGGGTTCCCACACGGTCACCAGTCGCCCCCAGCCCCCGTTCGCCGCGGGGTGTGCCAGACCCAGCCTCCTGTATACTACTAGGTGTGGCCTCTTCACTGTAATTGAACTGGACCTTTTCCTGGGGAGCTATTGTCTTGGGAGCCTAGTTGTTCCAACACTGTGTTGCCCTGACAACGGTGTCACTATTCAAGGTGTGGCCACTTCACTGTAATTGAACTGGACCTTTTCCTGGGGAGCTATTGTCTTGGGAGCCTAGTTGTTCCAACACTGTGTTGCCCTGACAACGGTGTCACTATTCAAGGTGTGGCCTCTTCACTGTAATTGAACTGGACCTTTTTCTGGGGAGCTATTGTCTTGGGAGCCTAGTTGTTCCAACACTGTGTTGCCCTGACAACAGTGTCACTACTCAAGGTGTTGCCACTTCACTGTCTTTGACCTGGACCTTTTCCTGGGGAGCTATTGTCTTGGGAGCCGAGATGTTCCAACACTATTTCCCGACCACGACCCGTAATTACAGTAGGGACTACCTCCAAGCCCACGTGTGTGTGTGTGTGTGTTCACTGTATGTGTGTGTGGTGTGTGTGTGTGTGTGTGTGTGTGTGCGTGTGTGTGCGTTCACTGTGTGCGTGTGCGTGTGTGTGTGTTCGTGTGTGTGTGTGTGTGTGTGTGTGTGTGTGTGTGTGTGTGTGTGTGTGTGTGTGTGTGTGTGTGTGTGTGTGTGTGTGTGTGTGTGTGTGTGTGTGTGTGTGTGTGTGTGTGTGTGTGTGTGTGTGTGTGTGTGTGTGTGTGTGTGTGCCCTTGTTTTATGTTTTGGCCTTTCCCCATACTATGTCTCTGTCTTTATTGTGTTGTTTTGTTGATTGCTTTATCGCTGCAAATTAATTTCCTGTAAAATTGACATAAAATATTGATTGATTGATTGATTGTGTGTCTGTGCGTACGTGTGTGTCCGTGTAAATCTATTTCTTCTTTGTAATAAAAATCAACCGCGGAAGTCTTTCTTTCTTTCATTGTTCCTTTCTCTCTTTTTTTTCTTGTTT
This sequence comes from Phymorhynchus buccinoides, assembly GCA_017654935.2. Classification (NCBI taxonomy): domain Eukaryota; kingdom Metazoa; phylum Mollusca; class Gastropoda; order Neogastropoda; family Raphitomidae; genus Phymorhynchus; species Phymorhynchus buccinoides. Next base: position 10,005 of record JAGGCT020000321.1, on the reverse strand, counting down.
TTCCATCTCTTAAAAAAATATCTTCAAAAACACTGGTTCTGTTGTAGAGTTTTAAGAGGGGGTCCTTGAAATGGTCGGAGGATTGAGTAAGTTTAGTCACTTTCATTTTTACCATACGTCTTAGAATACTGTGTGAGCAAATAAAATAGTCTACCACACTGCTACCCTGTGGACTGCAGCATGTGTATGATCCTTCCAAATCCCCTAATACTCTCCCCATTTAGAATGCACATTATTTTGGTTGTCTACACACAAACTGAGTAGACGGCGTCCGCTCTTATTTGTTGTGCTATCCATGGAGCGTCTTCTCGTGAACTTGTCCATTCTATAGTCCTCTGGTAAATCATAACAGTTTTTTTCAGTGTCCATGGTAATAAAGTCAGCTTGATCAGCCCTGGCATTAAAATCTCTACCCAGTAGAATGTCGCCCTTAGACGTGAGTTCTTCAAACTTGAAAATAGAACCTTTAAGACGACTAATTGTTTTGAACCATATCTTAACACTGACATAAGCAGGTACATAAAGAGTGCACTTACCAAAGTTAGATTTGGAGTCTCAGATATTGCCTCTCATAGATTTAGATATAGTAATAATAGTGCTAATAAAATAGTATGTAGATTATGCCATTGTGTTGAAGAGGATGTTGTTCATATTACACTTTGTTGTCAAATGCTACAGGATTTGAGGGTGAAATATATTCAGGCTAAATATTATAAGTATCCCTGTCATTTCAGATACGCTTTACTTATGTCTAATAGAAATTTAAATGCTTTAACTAATCTAGCTTTGTTTATGTACGAAGCCTTAAAGCGATTACGTACAGCGAGTAGCTAAAATATTTGCAAGAATATGAATGCTTTAAAAAAAAAAGAAAAAAGGGAAAAAAAAAAGAAAAAAATGTATGTATCTATGTGTAACCAAATATGTTATTGCATGATTTATGTTTCTATCATTGTGACACCCCCATCAGGAAGGGGCCTATGCCTATATCTGATTAAAACATTTCGTATTCGTATTCGTATTCGTATTCTCTCTCTCTCTCTCTCTCTTATCTCTCACTCCAACCAAACGTCGCGGGGTTATTGTCTCTCTCTCTCTCTCTCTCTTCTCTGATCTCTCACTCTCTCTCTCCTCTCTCTCTCTTCGTCCGTCTTCTCTCTCTCTCTCTTCTCTCGTCTCTCTCTCATCTCTCTCGTCTCTCTCTCTCTTGCCAACTCTCTTACTGGGAAGAAGAAGAATTAAAATTTAAAAAAAAAAAACCCACATGACACACACACGCACGAACACACATATACACACAAAAACTTATTCACACATTCCCACACACAAGCACACACACACACACACACACACACACACACACACACCACATGACACACACACACACACACACACACACACACACACACACACACCACACACACACACTGCACGACCACCTACGAGCACAGCACAGCATCGACTTATCCGTTTGACATTCAACCGTTCAGAGTTGTTATGACCGTTCAGAGTTGTTACTACCGTTTCAGAGTTGTTACTACGTTCAGAGTTGTTATGACCGTTCAGAGTTGTTACTACCGTTCGTTCAGAGTTGTTACTACCGTTCAGAGTTGTTACTACCGTTCAGAGTTGTTACTACCGTTCAGAGTTGTTACTACCGTTCAGAGTTGTTACTACCGTTCAGAGTTGTTACTACCGTTCAGAGTTGTTACTATTGTTCAGAGTTGTTATGACCGTTCAGAGTTGTTACTATCGTTCAGAGCTGTTACTACCGTTCAGAGTTGCTATGGCCGTTCAGAGCTGTTACTACCGTTCAGAGTTGTTACTATCGTTCAGAGTTGTTATGACTACCGTTCAGTTGTTGTTACCGTTCAGAGTTGTTGCTATGACCGTTCAGAGTTGTTACTACCGTTCAGAGTTGTTACTATTCAGAGTTGTGCACGTTCAGAGTTGTTACTACCGTTCAGAGTTGTTACTATCGTTCAGAGTTGTTACTACCGTTCAGAGTTGTTACTACCGTTCAGAGTTGTTACTACCGTTCAGAGTTGTTACTACCGTTCAGAGCTTTACTGATCCGTTACTACCGTTCAGAGTTGTTACTACCGTTCAGAGTTGTTACTACCGTTCAGAGCTGTTACTACCGTTCAGAGTTGTTACTACCGTTCAGAGTTGTTACTATCGTTCAGAGTTGTTACTACCGTTCAGAGTTGTTACTACCGTTCAGAGTTGTTACTACCGTTCAGAGTTGTTACTATCGTTCAGAGTTGTTACTACCGTTCAGAGTTGTTACTACCGTTCAGAGCTGTTACTATCGTTCAGAGTTGTTACTGACGTTCAGAGCTGTTACTATCGTTCAGCTGTTGTTGCTATCGTTCAGAGTTGTTTACTATCGTTCAGAGTTGTTACTATCGTTCAGAGTTGTTACTACCGTTCAGAGTTGTTACTGTTACTACGTTCAGAGTTGTTACTACCGTTCAGAGTTGTTACTACCGTTCAGAGTTGTTACTATCGTTCAGAGTTGTTACTACCGTTCAGAGTTGTTACTATCGTTCAGAGTTGTTACTACCGTTCAGAGTTGTTACTACCGTTCAGAGTTGTTACTACCGTTCAGAGTTGTTACTACCGTTCAGAGTTGTTAGAGTTGTTATGACCGTTCAGAGTTGTTACTATCGTTCAGAGCTGTTACTACCGTTCAGAGTTGTTACTACCGTTCAGAGTTGTTACTATCGTTCAGAGTTCAGAGTTGTTATGACCGTTCAGAGTTGAGTTCAGAGTATGACCGTTCAGAGTTGTTACTACCGTTCAGAGTTGTTACTACCGTTCAGAGTTGTTACTATCGTTCAGAGTTGTTATACCGTTCAGAGTTGTACTACTACCTTTTCAGTTCAGAGTTGTTACTACCGTTCAGAGTTGTTACTACCGTTCAGAGTTGTTACTATCGTTCAGAGTTGTTATGACCGTTCAGAGTTGTTATGACCGTTCAGAGTTGTTATGACCGTTCAGAGTTGTTACTATCGTTCAGAGTTGTTACTACCGTTCAGAGTTGTTACTACCGTTCAGAGTTGTTACTACCGTTCAGAGTTGTTACTACCGTTCAGAGTTGTTACTACCGTTCAGAGTTGTTACTACCGTTCAGAGTTGTTACTACCGTTCAGAGTTGTTACTACCGTTCAGAGTTGTTATGACCGTTCAGAGCTGTTACTACCGTTCAGAGTTGTTACTACCGTTCAGAGTTGTTACTACCGTTCAGAGTTGTTACTACCGTTCAGAGTTGTTACTATCGTTCAGAGTTGTTACTACCGTTCAGAGTTGTTACTACCGTTCAGAGTTGTTATGACCGTTCAGAGTTGTTACTACCGTTCAGAGTTGTTACTACCGTTCAGAGTTGTTACTATCGTTCAGAGTTGTTACTACCGTTCAGAGTTGTTACTACCGTTCAGAGTTGTTACTACCGTTTAGAGTTGTTACTACCGTTCAGAGTTGTTATGACCGTTCAGAGTTGTTACTACACTTCAGAGGGTGTGTTGCTATCGTTTAGAGTTGTTACTAATATGTTCAGAGTTGTTAAGTGAGAAAGGACATCCACTTCAGAGAGTTGTTATGGTGACCGTTCAGAAGTTGTTCTTCTACCGTTTCAGAGTTGTTACTACCGTAAACGTTCAGAGTTGTTACTACCGTTCAGTGTTTGTGTTACTATCGTTCAGAGTTGTTGCTACCGTTCAGAGTTGTTAGTGTGGTGTGGCCGTTCAGAGTTGTTACTACACGTTCAGAGTTGTTACTACCGTTCAGAGTTGTTACTATCGTTCAGAGTGTTGTTGCTACCGTTCAGAGTTGTTACTATCGTTCAGAGTTGTTCCTTGACCGTTCAGGTGTTGTTAAATCCATGTCTTAATCGTTCAGAGTTGTTACTATCAATCGTTCAGGGAGTTGTTACTACCGTTCAGAGTTGTTCTGCCCTACCGTTCAGAGTTGTTACTATCGTTCAGAGTTGTTACTACCGTTCAGAGTGTGTTACTATCGTTCAGAGTTGTTACTATCGTTCAGTGTGCGTTGTTACTAGCTGGTTCAGAGTTGTTGATTATCGTTCAGAGTTGTTACTACCGTTCAGTGTTGTGTGTGACCGTTCAGAGTTGTTGTGTACCGTTGGGGAGAGTTGTTACTATCGTTCAGAGTGTGTTACTACCGTTCAGAGTTGTTACTACCGTTCAGAGTTGTTACTACCGTTCAGAAAGTCTGTTACTACATCGTTCAGAGTTGTTAATAACGCCGTTAAAACGGTTCAGATGAGTTGTTTAATGGGTACCGTTGAGTACTACCGTTTCAAGAGTTGTTACTACCGTTCAGAGTTGTTACTACCGTTGTTACTACAGAGTTGTTACTATTCTGTTCAGAGTTGTTACTACCGTTCAGAGTTGTTACTACCGTTCAGAGTTGTTACTCTACAGTGTTCAGAGTTGTTACTACAGCGTTCAGGGTTGTTACTACCGTTCAGTGTTGTTACTACACGTTCAGAGTTGCTATGACCGTTCAGAGTTGTTGCTACCGTTCAGAGTTGTTACTACCGTTCAGAGTTGTTACTACCGTTCAGAGTTGTTGCTACTTTCAGAGTTGTTACTATCCGTTCAGAGTTGTTTAGGGTTGTTACTATCGTTCAGAGTTGTTACTTCAGCAAAACCGTTCAGAGTTGTTACTATCGTTCAGAGTTGTTACTACCGTTCAGAGTTGTTACTATCGTTCAGAGTTGTTACTATCGTTCAGTACCGTTCAGAGTTGTTGCTACCGTTCAGAGTTGTTACTACCGTTCAGAGTTCAGTTGTTACTATCGTTCAGAGTTGTTACTACCGTTCAGAGTTGTTACTATCGTTCAGAGTTGTTACTATCCGTTCAGAGTTGTTACTATCGTTCAGAGTTGTTACTACCGTTCAGAGTTGTTACTATCGTTCAGAGTTGTTACTATCGTTCAGAGTTGTTACTATCGTTCAGAGTTGTTGCTATCGTTGTTGTTACTATCGTTCAGAGTTGTTACTACCGTTCAGAGTTGTTACTATCGTTCAGAGTTGTTACTATCGTTCAGTGTTGTTGCTACCGTTCAGGGTTGTTACTATCGTTCAGTGTTGTTGCTACCGTTCAGAGTTGTTGCTATCGTTCAGAGTTGTTACTATCGTTCAGAGTTGTTACTACCGTTCAGAGTTGTTACTACCGTTCAGAGTTGTTACTACCGTTCAGAGTTGTTACTACAGTTTACTAGAGTTGTTACTATGTTACTACGTTCAGAGTTGTTACTATCGTTCAGTGTTGTTACTACCGTTCAGAGTTGTTACTATCGTTCAGTGTTGTTACTATCGTTCAGAGTTGTTACTATCGTTCAGTGTTGTTGCTATCGTTCAGGGTTGTTACTATCGTTCAGTGTTGTTACCGTTCAGTGTTGTTGCTATCGTTCAGGGTTGTTACTATCGTTCAGAGTTGTTACTACCGTTCAGAGTTGTTACTACCGTTCAGAGTTGTTACTATCGTTCAGCTACCGTTCAGGAGTTGTTGCTATGTTTAGGGTTGTTACTACCGTTCAGTGTTGTTACTATCGTTCAGAGTTGTTACTATCGTTCAGGGTTGTTACTATCGTTCAGAGTTGTTACTATCGTTCAGAGTTGTTACTATCGTTCAGAGTTGTTACTACCGTTCAGAGTTGTTGCTATCGTTCAGAGTTGTTACTATCGTTCAGAGTTGTTACTATCGTTCAGAGTTGTTGCTATCGTTTCAGGGTTGTTGCTATCGTTCAGAGTTGTTACTATCGTTCAGATCTTCGTTGCTATCGTTCAGAGTTGTTGCTACCGTTCAGGGTTGTTACTATCGTTCAGAGTTGTTACTACCGTTCAGGGTTGTTACTATCGTTCAGAGTTGTTACTACCGTTCAGAGTTGTTACTACCGTTCAGAGTTGTTACTACCGTTCAGAGTTGTTACTATCGTTCAGAGTTGTTACTACCGTTCAGTGTTGTTACTACCGTTCAGAGTTGTTACTACCGTTCAGAGTTGTTACTATCGTTCAGAGTTGTTACTACCGTTCAGAGTTGTTACTATCGTTCAGAGTTGTTACTACCGTTCAGAGTTGTTACTACCGTTCAGAGTTGTTACTATCGTTCAGAGACTTGTTACCGTTCCCAGTAGTTGTTACTATCGTTCAGGTGTTTGTATTTCTTTGTTTGTTTTGTCTGTCTGCTGGCCATGTGAACAACACGTGCAGAGGTGATGACATCTGTTCAGCTTACACTGAAGCCTGGAGCCTGACAACTGCAGGGAGTCCTTTGAGTAAATAAACAGTTTCCCTAACAGGTGTGACTGTTGTCCTACCCTCGTTGGTGTGTTTCCAAAGGCTTTGTTCTCAAGAGGCTGGAAAAGACGGCGTGTAGAGAGAAGAGGGAAGTGCTTAGGAAAGGCTTGGTCCATAGTCATCGTTGCGTTTCTTTGTTTATGAACATCTTTTGGCGGGATTAACTCTCTCTGTGTGACAACTATCGTTAAACTAATCATCCACACGATGCTGACTAAAGCAGATTATCCTGTAATCTTTAGTGGGAGATAAGACTAAACGATATTAGGCTTCAGATAGATTTGACTAAGTGTCTGATAATTCTCAGACATTACAGATTCGTATTTAACTCACGTGAAGACTGATTGCAGCAAGATTAAGAAAGTGTTTGATAATCCTAAACGATATTAGTTTTGAGACAGACTGATTAAGTGTGTGATTTGTGTGCATGACGGATGAAAAAGAACAAACCTGAAAAGCCATCATCTTAAAATACCTGTTCCGATCTCGTGGTCAGTCTCCAAAGACAACTCTTGACTGGAGTGTCATCCTTTTAAATGACCTCTTCAGATCTCATGGTCATTCTTGAAGGACAGTTCTCCCTCCCCCTTCACCCTACTTATCTTCTTGGCCTCCTCTTTACATTCCCCAAGCTGTTCTACCCAGAGCCAGGCCCTGGTTCTACCAGTGGGCCCATTCATCTTCATCCCATCCACTCTCCCCTTCTTACTCTTTTTGTTGCTGATCCAATGCTTCTCAAATGAGTTGTTGCTAACAAACCGTTCATCACAGTGGCCCACTCTACCATTCATCTTCACCCCATCCACTCTCCCTTCTTACTCTTTATCCATCACAGTGGCCCACTCTACCAGTGTGTCCATTCATCTTCATCCCACCCACTCTCTCCTTCTTACTCTTTCTCCATCACAGTGGCCCACTCTACCAGTGGGTCCATTCATCTTCATCCCACCCACTCTCTCCTTCTTACTCTTTCTCCATCACAGTGGCCCACTCTACCAGTGGGTCCATTCATCTTCATCCCACCCACTCTCTCCTTCTTACTCTTTCTCCATCACAGTGGCCCACTCTACCAGTGTGTCCATTCATCTTCATCCCACCCACTCTCTCCTTCTTACTCTTTACTCCATCACAGTGGCCCACTCTACCAGTGGGTCCATTCATCTTCATCCCACCCACTCTCCAGCCTTCTTACTCTTTATTCCATCACAGTGGCCCACTCTACCAGTGGGTCCATTCATCTTCATCCCATCCACTCTCTCCTTGTTTCTCTTTCTCCATCACAGTGGCCCACTCTACCAGTGGGTCCATTCATCTTCATCCCAGAGAGACTTTAATGCCAGGACTGCTGATCAAGCTGACTTTATTACCATGGACACTGACAAAAACCTGTTATGATTTACCAGAGGACTATAGAACGGACAAGTTCACGAGAAGACGCTCCATGGAGAGCACAACAAATAAGAGCTGACGCCGTCTACTCAGTTTGTGTGTAGACAACCACATGTGCATTCTAAATGAGAGTATTATAGGATTTGGAAGGATCATACACATGCTGCAGTCCACAGGGTAGCAGTGTGGTAGACTATTTTATTTGCTCACACAGTATTCTAAGACGTTTGGCAAAAATGAAAGTGACTAAGCTTACTCAATTCTCCGACCATTTCAAGGACCCCCTCTCACCACATCTCCCCCCTCTCCACCCCTCTCCACCCCCTCTTCCCCCCTCTCTCCCCCCCTCTCCCCCCACGCGTCCGAATTCTCTGTACACTAGCCACAGTAGCTCCTGCCTTTCATTTGGTCAGTGGTCAGGCGAGCTGTTAAGACGTTGAGCCTGAGGGTTTTTAAGTTTATAACCCCCCAGTTACATTCTGAGTGATTCTTTGTGGTCGTGGTGGGCAAGGCAGTATAGAATCTGTTGAACTTTCGTGGGAGGATGCAGGAACGCTTTTATCTGGGAAGTGGGTAAGACAAACGTTAGTATCATGTTTGTATATGTTATTGGTGTTGTTTGATTTGAATAGAGTTTTTTGTTATTGGTGTTGTTTGATTTGAATAGAGTTTTTTGTTATTGGTGTTGTTTGAGTTGAATAGTTTTTTTTGTTATTGGCGTTGTTTGATTTGAATAGTGTTTTACACCAATTTCGTGATATATATTTTTTTGTTTTCGTAGTGTTGTTTAAGCATTTGAATAGTGGAACCTTTATTGGTGTTGGGATTGATTTGAATACGCTTTGTTTATTTTCTGGGGAAGTGGTGTAAGGATTAAGAACTCTGGTTTTTGGTAATTTGGTTGTTTGATTTGAATAGTGTTTTTTTGTTAATTGGTGTTGTTTGATTTTGAATAGTTTTTTTTGTTTTGTGTTATGCTTGATTTGGATAATCACTGGTTCCTTCTTTGATATTGAAAATGTTGTTTTTTTAAGACTCTCTTTGACTCTTGTATGCCTGATTTCAAATTTTGCTTTCTTTATTGTCCCCCCCCCCCCCCCCCCCCCCCAATAGTGTGTTGTTATATCTTTCTGACTTATTGGTTTGCTTTTTTGAAATCCTGCCTTTAAAAAGTTTCTTATATTTTTGGTTTGTTTGATTTGAATAGTCCTTTTTTGTTTTTGGTGTTGTCTGATCCGAATAATTTTTCTCCCTTGAGCTCCTCTGATTTGAATAGTGTTTTATGTTACTCAGCTGTTTGCGCAGCGGGGAGACCAGGGTGAAGTTTGATTTGAATAGTTGGACACATACTTTTTTTGGTGTTGTGGCCATATTGGCCTGGGAACGCAGAAAAGAAGAAGTTGTTTGATTTGAATAGTGTTTTTTTGTTTATTGGTGTTGTTTGATTTGAATAGTGTTTTTTGTTATTGGTGTTGTTTGATTTGAATAGTGTTTTTTGTTATTGGCGTTGTTTGATTTGAATAGTGTTTTTTTGGTGTTGTTTGATTTGAATAGAGTATTGGTGTTGTTTGATTTGAATAGTGGGCGCCGAATATGTATTTAATATAAACAGTTGAATACATGACAATTTCAATAACTAGCCTTTTTATTGACTTTCCTCTCTCTCTCTCTCTGAAAGCTGAATTAATGTTATATTCGTGGTGGATTTGGATTTGTTTAAAAAGAAAAGCCTCACAAAACTTCACCTGCCTAAAGTATAAATCATGCATACCAGACAATTATAAACACTTTGCATATGTGTTACAAATATGTATTTGCTGTTAACACAAAACAACGAATCTACACTATGAATAAGTTGGTTGGATGTAACATTTGTAATGATTTCAAACGTATAGTCTAGCGAATGATAAATAGTATCAACCAAACTTAGTGCGAACAAGGAAACGAAACAATAAAACAATCGTCTCAGCCATCTACTTAATCCAAGAACAGGCCTAACCAAAACACAAACTAAGCAAAGTATTCTTTATCGGGGGTTTTCACAGCATACCTTACCTTAAGTACGCATTGAATACGCCGGACGTAGAATTCGTAACATGTATTAAAAAATAAAATAGCCGCTCAAACCTCCGCCAAAATGGACATGTCTGCTTCAACTTTGCTGAAAGGCACCCTGCAGTTTGCATAGGAACTATATGAAAGTAAATGATAACATACATGGTCTGTATTCAGTAGGATGTTCTTTTGTCAAAGACAGGAACCATTAAACAACTCTGTATCCATTAGGTTG